>JAQZBX010072682.1:0-15033 GCA_029593785.1 Cabassous unicinctus | reverse complement strand
TGAATGGCTGAAAAACAATTTTACAAGCAAACAACAACCAAGAAGGGGTGGGAGTAGCTATACTAATATAGAACAAAATAGAATTTAAATGAAAAACTATTGTAAGAGACAAAGATGGACACAATATATTAGTAAAAGGAGTAATCTCTCAAGAAGAAAGAACAATCATAAACATTTATGCACCTAATCAGGGTGCCTCAAAATACATGAGGCAAACACTGGAAAGAGTAAGTGGAGACATAAATTCCTCAACAATTGTAATGGGGGACTTTAATACACCATATCACCATTAGACAGAACATCTCGACAGAGAATCAATAAAGAAACAAAGAGTCTGAATAATACATTAGACGATCTAGACTAATAGACATATATATAACGCTACACCCAAATACAGTGGGATATACATTCTTCTTGATTGGACATGGATCATATTCCAAGATAGACCACATGCTAGACCACAGAACAACTCTCAATGAATTCAGAAAGATTGAGATTATACCAAGTAATTTCTCTGACCACAATGGAATGAAACTGGAAATCACAAAGGGCCAGAGAATCAGATTAGCAGAAATTTATGGAAGTTAAACAACACACCCTTACACAAACATTGGGTCAAGGAGGAAATCTCAAAGAACTTCAGTAACTACCTTAAAATGAATGAAAATGACAACACAACATATCAAAACCTTTGGAATGCTGCCAAAGTTTTACTGAGAAGGAATTTCATGGCCATAAATGCATATATCAAAAAAGAAGAAAGAGCTAAAATTGAAGGCCTAATTGCACACCCGGAGGAATTGGAAAACAACAAAAATTAACCACAAAGGAAGTAGAAAGAAGGAAATAACAAAGATTAGAGCAGAACTAAATGAAATAAAAAAAAATAAGGAAGCACTAGAAAAAAATAAACAAATCCAGAAGGTGGTTCTATGAGAAGGTCAATAATATTGACAAACCCTAAGCCAGAATAACAAAGAAAAAGGAAGAGCATTTCAAATACACAAAATAAGAAATGAGGAAGGGGATATCACCACTGACCCCACAGAAATAAAGAGTATCATAAGATGATACTTTGAAAACTTATAGGCCAACAAGAATGATAATTTAGAAGAAATGGAGAAGTTCCTAGAAACTCACAAGCAGCTTTAATAGCAGAAAGAAGAAACTGATGAACTCAACAGTCCAATTACAAGTATAGAGATAGACTCATTCATGAAAAACCTCCCAACTAAGAAGAGCCCAGGAACAGATGGTTTCACAAGTGAATTCTACCAAATATTCTGGAAAGATCTAACACCAATCCTGCTTAAGCGCTTCCAAAAAATAGAAGCAGAAGGAACATTGCCTAACTCATTTTATGATGCCAACATTACCCTAACACCAAAGCCAAACAAAGATGCCACAAGAAAGGAAAATTACAGACCAATCTCTCTAATGAACCTAGATGCTAAAATCCTCAACAAAATACTTGCTAATGACATTCAGAAACATATCAAATGAATTATTCACCATGACCAAGTGGGTTTCATCCCAGGTATTTAAAGATGGTTCAACATAAGAAAAATAATTAATGTAATACACCACATAAACAGATTGAAAGAAAAAAATCACATGATCATCTCAATAGATGCAGAAAAAGCATTAGACAAAATACAGCACACTTTCCTGATAAAAACACTGCAAAGGATAGGAATAGAAGGAAACTTTCTGAACATGATAAAGTGTATATATGAAAACTCACAGCTAGCATCATCTTCAATGTTGAAATCCTAAAGGCTTTCCCTCTAAAATCAGGAACAAGACAAGGATGCCCACTATCACTATTTCTATTTAACATTGCCTTCGAAGTACTTGCTCAAGCAATGAGGCAAGAAAAAGATATAAAAGGCATCCAAATTGGAAAGGAAGAAGTAAAAATTTCACTATTTGCAGACGACATGATCCTATACATAAAAAGTCTTGAGAAATCCACAACAAAGCTTCTAGAACTTATAAAGAAGTTCAATAAGTTGCAGGCTATAAGATCAATGCTCAAAAATCAGTAGCATTTCTTTACACCAAAAATGAGCAATCTGAGGAGGAAATCAAGAGAATAAAACCATTTACAATAGTAACTAAAAGAATCAAATACCTTGGAATAACTAAAAATGTAAGGGGCTTTTATACAGAAAACTATACAACACTGTTAAAGGAAATCAAAGAAGACTTAAAGAAATGGAAGAATATTCTCTGTTCATGTATAAAGACTAAACATCATCAAAATGTCTATCCTACCCAAACTAATCTACAGATTTAATTCAATCCCAATAAAAATCATCACTGTATTTTTTAATGAATTGGAAAAACTAACTACAAAATTTATTTGGATGGGTAAGAGGCCCCAAATTGCCAAAGACATATTTGAAAAGAAAAATGAGGTTGGAGCTATCACACTACCTGACTTTAAAACATACTGCAAAGCTACAGTGGTCAAAGCTGCATGCTATTGGCACAAGGATAGACATAATGACCAATGGAACTGAATTGAGAGTTCTGACATAGATTCTCGTGTATACAGTCATGTGATATTTGACAAGACCACCAAGCCCACTCAGTTGGAAGAGTATGGCCTCTTCAACAAATGGTGCTTGGAGAACTGGATATCCATATCCAAAAGAATGAGAAAGGAACACCATCTTACAACTTATACAAAAACCAACTCAAGATGCATCAAAGATTTAAATATAAGAACCAAGACCATAAAGACCTTGGAAGATAACACAGGGAAGCATCTACAGGACCTTGTAATAGGAAATGATTTCATGAACTTCACACTCAAAGCATGAGCAGCAAAAGAAAAAATAGATAAATGTGATCTCCTCAAACTTAAAAACTTCTGAACCTCAAAGGATGGTATAAAGAAAGTAAAAAGGCAGCCTACCCAATGGGAGAAAATATTTGGTAACCATGTATCTGATAGGAACCTAATATCTTGCATATATAAAGAAATCCTACACCTCAAACATAAAAACACAAACATCCCATTTTAAAAATGGGCAAGTGACCAGAAAAGATGCTTCTCCAAGGAAGAAATACAAATGGCTAAAAAGCACATGGAAAAATGCTCGACATCGCTAGCTATTTGGGAAATGCAAATCAAAACTACAATGAGATACCATCTTACACCCATTTGAATGGTGGCTATTAAAAAAACAACAGACTATAAGTTTTGGAGAGGAGGAATGGGAACACTAATCCACTGCTGGTGGGATTGTGGAATGGCTAGCCACTATGGAGGACAGTTTGGCGGTTCCTAAAAAAACTAACTATAGAACTTCAGTATGATCCAGCAGTTTCACTGCTGGGCATGTACCATGAAGAACTGAAAGGAAAGACAAAAACAGATATATGCACACCAATGTTTATGGCAACATTGTTCACTATTGCCAAAAGTTGGAATCAAACCAAGTGCCCATCAACAGATGAATGGATAAACAAAATGAGGTATATACATAAAATGCAATATTACTCAGTTGTAAGAAGGAATAAAGTGCTAACACATGGGATAACATGGACGAATCTTGAAGAACTTATGTTGAGCGAAGCAAGCCAGGCATTGAAGGATGAACAGTACATGACCTCACTTCAATGAATTAAGGAAATTGAGCAGTCTCAAAAGCTATTGTCTGTAAGATAGGTTTACAAGAAACAGAAAGTAAAGAGAAGGTTGTGACCCTTCACCCATATGGAAATAATCTATGGTAAAATGATAGATTGTAGTTACGAATTGAAGGGATAGGACAGGAGGTTAGTGATATTATTGGGTTGGGTGGTGCAGGGTTGACAGGTGGTTAGATTGGGGAGGGTTGGTTAGAAGGTCCTCTCTTGGGGAGAGGAATGGGAGAGAAACCAGGGGAACACTGGGGATTTGTGGGTATGAGGTAGAAAGTAAAGAGGTGGGAATGCTGTTATGACAATATGACAAGGAAGAATCACTGGTTTAGTGAGTTGATTGGATGGCATTGCATGTAAGCAAGAATCATCTCATCCAACAAGTCAAGCAAGGTGCTCATTGTGGGCCCCAGGGTGATATTGTGGGAGGAATATAATAGATCAAACAGGGGGTATTTAGTGGTCAGTGGAAAAGACACAGTGATTGACACAGGGCGTGGAAAATATCATCAAAATTTATAAAAGTGTACAGGGTAAAATGTAAACCATAGTGTAAACCATTGACAATGTTTGGTAGCTATGTTTCACTATTTGTATATCAGTTATAACAATGCTACCATCCACATACAAAAAGGTATTAATGTGGGGAGGGGAGGAAAGGGGGAGTATGTTGGGTATATGAGAGTCTCCTGTATTCTGTGTGTGACTTTGCTGTGACCTAAAACTTCTTTGAAAACAAAATGAAAAATACTGAGACACTGGGGGATGAGAGGGGGAGGGTGCCACATTACAGATTGGACGCCAGATATTGCAGTGATGAAAGGCAAAAGGTCTAAAAAAAATTTTTTTTAAATTTTTCATTTTTCAATATCCCAGTCTTTTAATTTTATTTTTAAGTTTTTAAAAGATTTTTATGCATTTTATCTCTTATATTTAAACTTACCATTATAATTTCATTTTCTTATTAATTGTATTCAACTATTGTAATGTAAAGCTTCATCTCTGAAGAAGCTTTGGACCACAGAAGGGTTACAACTGGAGCAGGGGAGGATCATTGGGGTGAGTTGTCAGGAATGGGGGAATGCATGGGACTAAGTTCACCCGAGCATAAACAAAAGGTACATAAAAATGTTCAAATGTTCATGGGCATTGCCACAGTGGGTGTAGAATCACTCAATAAATTAGAGAATGCTGAATTCCCATCCTGGAGAGCTCTGCCACATACTCTAAGGGAGCAGCAACAGTCCCTCAAGTGCAGGGGCAGTGACTGATAAAGGAGGATGATTCACTGATGGGCCCTTGATATTGATGACTCGCCTTTGCTCTTGAAATTGAAACTTAGCCTATTGTTTTGGGGTGCCTAAGGGTTGCCTCCTGAGAGCCTCCTTGTTGCTCAAATGTGGCCTCTCTCTAAGCCAAACTCAGCATATTGAATGCATTTCCTTCCTCCCAGTTTAGGACAAAACTCCTGGGGATGAGCCTTCATGGCACCAAGGGATTGCTACCAAGTGCCAACTGGCAGTGTGATTGGAAAGAGACATCAAATAAAAGGGGGAAAAGGTAAAGAAAAATGAGTTTATATATCTAAGAGACTTCAAAATAAATCGGGAGGTCATCCCAGAGGTAACGCTTGTGCACATCTCAGTAGGATCTCATAGAATTCCAAAGTGGATATCACCCCAAATAGTGAGTCTCCTGAGGACTCTGGAGACACCCAGGTCCTATGTTAGGGCGGATAGTTCTGGAGTTTGGTGCCTTACCAGTGGGCCCTACTTTGGAGTTTGTGCTCCTGAGAATGACAGAGTTGGACTCAACTATGTCTTCCCTCACATGGCTCATCTGTCCCTTCTATTCAAACCTATACTTGGTGCTAGAGTTTGTAGGTGTACCTCTAGAGACTTGAATCTTTGGGCTGTCCATGTGCTAGCTGGATCCAGAACATGGTGGAGCTGCAACACCTACTTTACAGCTCATTGGACTCACCCAGGACAACTGGCTTGGAGATGAGGATGGACAACAGCCACCCCAGGGAATGGAGAGTGTCTGCACCTGCAGGCAGGATAATTCCATCCATCTTCCCCATGGGATATAAGCCCTTTCTCAATTGGAGTTGGAGTGGACATCACCATTCCAGAATCCTCAGGATGGGGGGAAGAGCTATGGACTAGAATGAACTTACTGGTATTCTACTATAGACATTTTGCAATCCCAGCAATGGAAGAAATTACAACATTGGTGTGGAGCCAGTGGCCACTGGAGGCTCTGGGGGCAGGGAGAAGGAAAAGCAGTTGTAATACAGGGGTTTTTCTGGGATTTGGGAATTGTCCTTAGTGACATTGCAATGACAGATATAGGCCATTTCATATCATCGTATAACATGCAGAACTGTGTGGGAGAGAGTGTAGTCCACAATGTGAACTGTGGTCCATGTTTAACGGCAAAGCCCCAGGATGTGTTTATCAATTGCAATGAATGTGCCACACTAATGAAGGATGTTTATGTGGGAGGTTGTGGTAGTTGTGGGAGGTGGGGCATATGAGAATCCCTATATTTTTTGTCTAACATTTATGTAATCTAATTATCTTTTAAAAGAAACATATTTTAAAAAAATGATTAAATGTTATCAGTGTGTGAATTGTTGCTTAATTTGTTTACTTATGTGACACTTTACTAGGTTAATCATAGGTACAATTTTCTAAATGTCAGTTACTTAATTTTAATTAATAAATTTTAGTTGTCTACTTTATAAAATATATTATATACTCACAAACCAAATAAGCACGTGCATGTATTCTAATGATCTACAGGTGATGAGCAGAAATTTTCCTAATGTGGAAGGTATTTTTGCATAGTAAAAATTAAGTACATATCTTCATAGAATTTGGTACACTTATCCACATTTCACGTATGTTACATATTTTATTTTTTTAAAAAACTCATGTAGTAAACTGTGAAATGCAGTCTAGGCAAATAAATTGCTTTCCGCAGAGATGCCAGTGATAACCAAAGAAAATCTTCATGTTTTGGATAAAAGAGACATCAATAGGAATGCATTTTGTAGCAGGAAGTTTTTTTTATTTTTATTTTTTTAGGAATAGATTTTTTTATATGAAATCAGTTCACAGTGCATATAGAAGCTAATATTACTTAAATATTTTATATTTTGCCCTAATTCCATTCTAATGTTTAAAAATACATAGTATTCTATTATGACAACCCATGTTCTTTATTTTTCCTTTAAAAGCTATCTCACCACTTTTTGTCTGAACAAAGACAATTGCTTCTAAATCTCATCTTTAATACTATAATTTTGCTGTAAACTTGATAACATGCTCAAGAAAGCAGCTGTCATAATATAATTGAATATGAATTTCCTTCATAAGTAATGTATATATGATATAAGTAGTAGCCAAGTTCCAGGTAGCAGCACAGATTTCAGCATGTTTGTGCATGATTTTATATGTGGTGCTTGAGTATGCCACATACATATATGGCCATGCAGACTAGGGAAATGGAATCAAAGTGATAATAATATGCAAGTGTGGTAGATTCCATTTTCCAATGATAGCTGCAACTCCTTCACTCCTCCCACATGCTCTTAGAGTGTGTGACATTGTCACTCTTCCCCAAAAAAGGTGACAGCATGTTGCCTCCCTTTGCATCCAGGAGGGCTTACATCTGTTGGAAACTTTAGAGTATGATGGAACTGACACTGACATTTCAGGCTGGGTCAGATGAAGCCAAGTAATTGCTCCCAGTGTTATCAGGGAAATCCGTTTCCTGAGGCTCTTCCTTGAGATGCTCCTTCTCAATATGCCTGGAGAAGCCCAAACCATGCAACAGCGTCATTGGATATCCTGGTAAAAATCCTAGTTGCACCAGCCTTCAGGTTATCCAAACCCAGGTGTCAGAACTATGAGTATAGAAGCCTTCTGGAAATGAATTCCCTAAGTTTTGGTGTTCCAACCTAAATCATTAAAGTCACCCTCCTGTGACTCTAGACATCATGGAAGAGAGAAGTGCCATCCTCACTGATGACTACACAATTTCTAAGCCATGGAATCCCTGAGCGTAAAGAAACACTTGTTTTATGTAACAAAATGTGGAGTGGTTTGTTACACAGAAAAGCCAATCTGAAGAACAAGTTAACATACCAGGATCTAATTCTCCTTGTCTTAAATTATTATGCAGCATTCATTAGAAATACACTACCACACCATTGTAAAGTGGACACATTTGTTTGATTGTTTATTTATTTTGGTAGAGATGGTGGGTTAAATTGAACTATGCAATTTTATTTTTGAACTGCATATGTCCTTATCTGTTTTAATGTGTGAGATTAACTTGATTTTATGAAGAGTAATTCTTTGGCTGTTACTGCTCTAGCATCATGCATAGAACACTGAGATCATTTGCCATGCCTAGGCTTCATGAAAAATATCCATACTCAAGGAATTCAGAGCCGTTGAGATAAAATATCTTAGCCCAGTAACCTAACTGAAAGCAATAAAGAGATATTGGAATGAAACCTATTTCAAAGCAAAGCTAAGATAGATAGTGTAGACTAAGAAAGAAAGAAACACACACACATATACACACAAACACAGAAAGCATCTTACAATTCCACTCCTGGGTGCATACCCAAAATAATTGAAACAGTGACTCAGACAGATATTTGTTCATGAATATTCATGGTGGCATTATTCACAATTGTCAAAAGGTGGGAAAAATCCAAGCATCCAGAAACTGATGAATGTATAAAGCAAATGTGTTATATCCATACAATGGGATACTATTCAATAGTAAAAAAGAATTGAAGTGCTGGTACATGCTGCACCATGGAAGAACCTTGAAGACATCCTGTTGCATGAAATATTCCAGACACAAAGAGACAAATATTGTATGGTTTATCTCATAATAAATACTTAAAGTAAGCAAATTCATAGAAACAGAAATCAGAATAATGGTTAACAGAGGTGGGGGGGGAAGTAGAGTTATTGTTAAATGAATATGATGAAAATAGTCAAATGACAAGGCCAAGAAGCCCACTGAACTGGGACAAAATGACCTTTGCAACAAATGTTGCTGGACGAACTGGATATCTATATCCAAGAAAATAAGAAAGGATCACTGTCTCATGCCCTATATAAAAATTATCTCAAGAAGGGTCAAAGATCTAAATAGAAAAGCCAAGAGCATAAAGCTCCTCAAAGATAAAGTAGGGAAGGATCTATGAGATCTTGTAAAAGGAAATGGTTTCATAAATTTTACATCCAAAGAGCAAGCAACAAAAGAAAAATACAGATAAATGGGACCTCCTCAAAAATAAAAGCTTTTGAGCCTCAAAGGAGTTTGTCAGGAAATTGATAAGGCAGCCTACTCAATAGGAGAAGATATTTGGTAACCATTTATCTGATAAGGGCCTAATATCCAGCACATATAAAGAAATCCCAAATCTTGAAAATAAAAAGACAAACTACCCACTTAAAAAATGGGCAAGAGATTTGAATAAACACTTTTCCAAAGAAGAAATACAAATGGCTAAAAAGCACATGAAAAGATGTTCAACCTCACTAGCTATTAGGGAAAAGCAAATCAAAATTGCAATATGATATCTTACATCTATTAGATTGACAGCTCTTTAAAAAAATAACATAGAACTACAAGTATTGGAGAGGTGGAGGAAGGATACACTCATCCACTGCTGGTGGGAATGTAGAATGGTGCAGCCATTGTGGAGGATAGTTTTGTGGTTCCTCAGGAAGTTTACTATAGAACTTGCCATATGATACAGCAATCCAAATTCTGGTTATATATCCAGAAGAAATGAAAGCAGGGATACAAACAGATGTATGCACACCAATGTTTATAGCGGCATTATTAACTATTGCCAAAAGTTGGAAGTAACCCATGTATCCATCAACAGATGAATGAATAAGCAAATTGTGGTATATACACACAATGAAATATTACTCAGCTTTAAGAAAGAATGAAGTATTGATACATGGGCAAATATGGATGAATCTTGAAGACTTATGTTGCATGGAGTAAGCCAGTCACTACAGGACAAATATTACATGACCTCACTGATATGACCTAAGCAAATTGAGCAGACTCACAAAGCTAGAGTGTGGAAGATAAGGTATCAGGAGACAGACAGGGAGTAGAGTGTGGAGAGCCAGTGCTCAATATGGGCAAAGCCTAAGATAAGATGGAAGGGGATGGTTTGGCAGTGGATGAAATGACAGTGGTGCAGGGATGTGAGCAGGGTCAATGATGGGGCCAAGGGTGAGCAGGGTGGAGGAGTTAGGTTGGACTATCCATGGAACTGGAGGTAAGGCTGGAGGAATGGACAGGTGAACTCTGGGGACTTGTAGGTCTGTCACTAAAATTGTAATTGTGAGAATGTTCTTTAAGCAAATATGGCAGGGGAGCATTATTGGTGCACAGTGTTGGGGGGGCAATATATGGCAAAGCGCACACCTGAGGCATGTTTCTGTGGAATATTAAAGTGCTCATCATGTCCTAGAGTGTTATTTCAGTGGGTGGAGTCCCAAACAACAAATAAGGAATATCAAATTCCCATCCTGGGGAGTCCTGCTAGGTTCTCAAAGAGAGGGGAAACTGTGTCTTGAGAACATAGACAGTGATTAATAAAAGAAGATGAACTAATATATCAAGCCATCAATATTAATGCATGTAACTGTCAACCTGATTCTTCAAAAATTACAACCTAATGGTTGTCATGGGTGCTGGGAGTGAGGGGCTGAGTGAGGAATGGATGGGATGTGGGGCATTCTGGGGACATTGGAATTGTTCTGCATGACCTTGCAATGGCAGATACAGGACTTTATACATTTTGTTAGAAATTGTGAAGGTGTATAGTGACGAATGTGAATGATAGTGTAGACTAATGACCATAGTTAGTGGCAATGCTTCAGTGTTTATATATCAATTGTAACAAATGTACCATATTCAGTAAGATGTTAGAGATGGGGGAAAAAGTGAGGGGGTAGAGGATGGGGTATATGGGAATCCCCTATATTTCCTGTGTGATTTTTCTGTTTCCTAAAGCTTATTTGAAAAATAAAGTGAAAACAATGAGACACTGAGAGAACATACAGAAGAAATTGTTACTGTACCAAAAAGTTAAAAGTTCTTATGCAAATGAAAGACATTCATTATTTTTTATATTTTTTATTTATAAACATTTTTCATTTTATTCCTTATTTTTCATTTTGTATTTTTTACCATTATTTATTTATTTTTGGCTTTGTTTTTGGGGAGATTTTGGATTGCAAAAGAGCCATGACTGTGGCAGGGGAGGATCACTGGTGTGGGATGACTTGGGGGGAATCTACAGGGAGGGGTTCCCTGGGTCATGCCTCTATGGAATGTGAATCTGTTCAGGTGGTCATGGGGTGTTGTCTTAGTGGGAGACATGCACAATAACCAAAAAAATATTGAATTCCCATCGTAGGGAATCCTGCTACATTCTATAATTCAAGGCAAGATTCACTGGAGTACATGAGGAGTGCCTAGCAAAGAGGACAGACCAATAATCCAGGCTCTTGTTATCAGTGCTTGTACTCATGACCTTGTTCTTGTGAAATTGAAACTTAGCCTAATATTATATTTTTTCCTAAGAGTTGCCTTCTGAGAACACCCTTGTTTTTCTAATGTGGCCTCTCTTTAAGGCAAAAGCAGCATATAAAGTCACTACCTTTCCCCCTGGCATGGGACATAACTCTCAGGAATGAGCCAACCTGGCACTGAGGGATTATTACCAAGCACCACCTAGCGATGCACTTGGAAAAAGTTCTTAATTAAAAGGGGTGATATTAATTACAAATGAGGTTTTATGGCTAAAACGTTTCAAAGTGAGTCAGGGGGTCATTCCTGAGGTCAACTTTTGTCCATTTTAGGAGGATCTCACTGACTGCCACAGTAAATGGTGCCTCAGGAAGAGGTGTTCCTGCAGATTCTAGAAACTTCTAGACACTACAGGCAGGGCAGAGTACCCCAGGAAACTGACACTCCTTTAGCAAGCGTCACCTTGGAATATATGATAACCTATTCCCCAATGTATCAGAGTTGGACTCTTTTATGATTTTCCTACACATGGTTTGTATGGCCCTTTTATTTTTAATTAGCAATATACCCATTAATGTGTCCCAGAGATTTATATCTTCCAGTTGTTCATATGCTGGTTGAGCCCTGAATCTCAGCAGAGTTGCAGCCAAAACCTACTCTTCAATTCATCAGACTTACACAGGACAACTAACAAAAGTTTAATGATGGACAACACGCATCCACCAAAATAGAGAGTATCTACAACTGCAAACAAGACAGTTCCCCCCATCTGCCCCATGGGATCAAAGCCCCCTCTCAATTAGAAGCATAGTAGGCATCACCATCAGCAAATCCTTAAGAATGAAAAATGAACAAACATAAGGGGGATTGCAAATACACATTAAGTAAATTTATTATTATTCCAGTAATGGAAGAACTTGTAACATTGATATAAAGACAGTGGTCACCAGGGGTTCTGAGGGAATGGAGAGGGAAGAATAGGTGTAACATGGGGACATTTTGGGGACGTTGGATTTGTTCTGCATGACCTTGTAGTGATGGATACAGGCTATTTTTCATTTTGTGAAAACCTGTAAAATTGTACAGTGCAAAGTGTAAACCATAATGTAAAGTACAGACAAGGGTTAGCAGTAATGCTTCAATATGTTTTCATCAATTGTAACAAATGTACCACACTTTTGAAAGATGTTGTTGATGGTGAAAAACGTGAGAGGCAGAGGGGGTGAGGTATATGGGAATCCCCTATGTCTTTGTTGTAACATGTATGTAACATAAAGCTTCTTTAAAAAACTAATAAAATATTAATAATAAAGAAAATAATCAAAATAGATTGGGGTGAAAGTTACACACTATTATCAATGTACTTATTATTAAAGAATTGTCCAATTAAAATGGTTAAAATGTGTTTTATAGTATGTACAATTTATCACAATTTTCAATAAATAATTTTAAACTGCATTCAGCTTGAAACTTCTTTTATAAAGCTTAAAGTCCGCTTGAATTCTGTGGTTCTGAAGCTTTCTTGTGATTCAAAAAGTTCAAATACTTCAAGTTAAAAAGCTTTAAAATGATTTAAAACTTTACCCAAGAGACCAACGGAATAAATGTGTAGAGTCTTGACCTATTAAGTATCATTTTCATTTGGTATATGCTTTAAATTATAACTTCATTTTAATCATTGTATCTGGTTAAAATGTGCTAATTCATCATTTATCATTCATCATTCTCAAAATCTAAAAATAAAATGGATGAAAGCTTGAATCAAGGGGCACCTACATACATCTCAAAAGCTGGTTGGTTTATCCATAATGATCTTGCCAAAATCCTCCTCAATTTGCTGCAAAAGTACACTACACTGTGAAAATTCATGCCTGATATAGCAATATGGTCATATATTCAAAAGACTTGGGTGTAAACAATTGCTAACATTATATGCTATAACTTGCTAATTATGCAATTATAATATTATATTATAATATAATATTATATGCTATACCATTATATGCAATAACTTGCTAATTATGTAATTATAATATTATATTATAATATTATATTATATTATAAAAATATAATATTCTCATTCAAGGTAAAAGTTTGGAAAAATGACTTATACATGGAAAATAAAATTGGTGTTTAACATAATATTTATGAAAAATGACCAACAAGCATATGTGTACTCAAGAAAAGAAGTTACAAAAAATTACTCAAGGGGGAACAATATTAGATAACCAAGAAAATTGATAGTAGGACATTTTTCCAAAGTTGTGCCTCTTGCCAAGAGCTTAAACGTTGGTCCTCGAAGAAGCATACTGAGATCAGCAGGTACCAAAGAGGATAGCATCAAAATAATGTTTTTGTTTAATTGCAGGCAAAGAGTGTTATAGAATGGCTATGAAGAGAATATGATTATCAAATACACAAAAATGTTCAGATCTCATTTCTGTAACAGAAGAGCTTTGTGACTATATGTCAGTGTGGCTTAACTGCTCTAAATTGCAGTTTTCTTACTTCTGGAAATGAGAATATGAAATTACAAAAAAATTAAAAATCACTCAGTAACAGCTAGTTATAATAATAATAACATAGGTTTTATAAAAAGTGGAAACGTGAATGAGAGTTGTGAACATCTGCCCGTCTCCCTCCAGCTGTGGGTTTGAGGAGAAGTTCCAAGCATCAACTAGTTATGTATCCAGAATGCCTTCTGGTAACACATACCATTGCTGGTCAGACACATCATAAATTGTTGTGGGATAATTGAACAAAATGGGGGAAAATGGGTTTCTGAAAAAGCATTGAAGACCAACACAAAGATCATAGCTCAAAATAAGCTCTTGAATAGGACAGAAATTTTCAAAGAGCTTCTTTGACATTGTCAATTGAGCATGTCACCATGAAAAGGCCTAAAGATGTAAAGGTAAAAAAGAAAAACGAAAGAGGAAACTAAAATCAAGTCATAATCTAAATGAATGCAGTACAATTATAATTTTACTGTGACCTATATCTTTGAAGTTCTGGCCTCTCTGCTGCTTTGAGGTATGCTTTCTTGGAAGCTTTTTACATGTTCTCTGCTGGGCACATGTGATTGAATGGGGGTGGACAAATGCTGGATGATCTTACATCTGATTCATGTTCAAATATCAAGTGGATTCAAGATGGGACCTTATAGTCATACTACACATGCTTTACATTTCCTTTCCCACTGTCCCATGTGACCATTTCATACCTGCTGCTTTCTCATCAAATTCTCCACTTCTCCATTCCCATACTCATTCTCAGCAGATGGCCATGCCTCAATAAAAAGAGAATTTTCACAGACACACACCAATCAGCATATGAATCCACCTACCCTAGCTTCTTGTTAGCAGATGTGAACTATGAAGCTTCCATTTTCACCAAATACTTCTGTTGATCCATTAGCTCCCATTTCCTTTCTCCTATTCCAGGGCTAAGTCTCAGTAATTTCCTTCCTTTCTTTCTTATGTCATTGAAATTTCTCTTTCTACTGGAACACTTCCATTAGCATGCAAACAAGGGGTTTTATTTGCGATCCCAATCACAAGTACAGAAATTAAAACAGTCATCACAAACCTCCCAAAGATGAAAAGCCCAGGACAAGGCTTTTCAGGTGAATTTTATGAATCATTTAAAGATGATGTAATACCAATCTTGCTTAAACTCTTCCAAAATAATTGAGCAACAAAGAACACTATCAAGTTCATTCTATGAAGCCAACATCACCCTAATGCCAAAACCAGATAAAGATACTACAAAAAAAAAAAAAAAACC
>JAQZBX010072681.1:0-15033 GCA_029593785.1 Cabassous unicinctus | reverse complement strand
ATCATGTCTTGTGCAAATAGGGAAATTTTTCATTCTTCATTTCCAATTTGGATGCCTTTTATTTATTTTTGTTGCCGAATTGCTCTAGCCAGAATTTCCAGTGCAATGTTGAATAATAGTAGTGACAGTGGGCATTTTTGTCTTGTTCCAGATCTTAGAGGGAAAGCATTCTGTCTTTCATCAACGAGTATGAGGTTAGCTGTGGGTTTTTCATGTTGAGGGAGTTTTCTTCTATTACTATTTTTCTATGTGTTTTTATCAAGAAGATGTGCTAGATTTTGTCCTATGCTTTTTTGTGTCAACTGAGATGATCATGTGTTTTTTTGGAAGAATTTGCCCAGGATTAGTATTAATTTTTCTTGGAATGTTTGGTAAAATTTACCATTGAAGCCATTAGGTCCTGGGCTTTTCTTTGTTGGGAGGTTTTTAAATATTCATTCAATCTCAATTATTTTGAGAAAAAATAACTTGTGATTGTTCTGTTGAGATCTTCTATTTCTCTTGAGTCAGAATAAGTAATTTGTGTGTTTGTAGGAATTTGTCCATTTCATCTAGGTTATCTAATTTGTTGGCATATTCATATCATCCTCTTAAAATCCTTTTTATTTTGGTGGGGTTGATAGTAATGCCTCCCCTTTCATTTCTGATTTTAGTTATGTGGTCCTCTCTCCTTTTTTCTTTATCATTGTAGCTAAAAGTTTGTTGATTTTGTTGATCATTTCAAAAACCAACATGTGGCTTCATTGATTCTTTCCATTGTTTTTTTTACAAATCAATTTTATTGATACATATTAATAAAGCATAAATCCATCCAAAGTCCAAAGTATATAATCAATGGTATTTGGTATAATTACATAGTGGTGCATTCATCACTTCAATCATTATTTCATTATTTCATTAATAATAATAAACAAAAAACCAGACAAACTAAAAGAAAATTCTTCACCTCTCAATTTCTTTACGTTGCCCCTCCTGTACATAGCTGCTATTTCTGGCTATTCTTGCATAATTATTTTTTTAAAGCAGTTTTATTGAGATATATTCACATACCCTCTGATCTATCCAAAGTGTATAATCAATGACTTTTAGTATAATCATAATGCTGTGCATTCATCACCACAAAAAATTTTAGAACAATTTCATTACTTCAAAAAGAAAAACTCTAAAAAAAAAACCAAAAAACAAAAAACAAAAAGAAAAACTCCACACCCCTTAGTATTCCTTACCCAGCCCTATAAAACCACTAATCTAATTTCATTTTTAAATTGATTTATATTTACATTTTATATAAATGGAATCATACAACATGTAGTACATTGCATCTGGTTTCTTCCACTTAGCATAATGGGGTTTTTTTGTCTGATATTAACATTTTGTTGTATTAACATTCATTTGTTCAGCTTCAAAGAAAAACAGTCTTATATATGCAATCTTACCCATATTCATATTTCACATATGGTTTTACTATGTTGTACCGTTCTTTTTTGCATTTAAAGTCTGTTTTGTCTGATATTAGTATAGCTACCCCTGAACTTTTTTGGTTACTGTTTGCATGGAGTATCTTTTTTCAACCTTTCACTTTCCGCTGGTTTGTATCCCTGGGTCTACAGTGAGTCTCTTGTAGGCAACATATGGATGGCTCATGTTTTTTTTAATCCATTTTGTCAGTTTATATCTTTTGATTGGGGAGTTTAATCCATTCACATTCAATGACATTACTGTAAATGCTTTATTTACTTCCACCATTTAATTCTTTGATTTTCTTAAGTCATATCTTATTTTCATCTGTCTTTTTGCTCTTTTGGCTATGCTTTCTGGTATTCTTTCTTCTATACTTTCCTCTAAGCCTCTCTCTCCTGTCTTTTTCTTTCAGGCTATAAGGCTTCCTTTAATATTTCCTGCAAAAGTGGATTCTTTTATATGAACTCTCTTAGTTTCTGTTTGTTTTTGAATGTTTTAAACTCACCTTCATATATAAAGGACAATTTTGCTGGATAAAGAATTCTTGGCTGGCAGTTTTTCTCTTTTAGTATCTTAATTGTATCATACCACTGTCTTCTCGCTACCATGGTTTCTGATGACAGATCCACACTAAGTTTTACTGGGTGTCCCTTGTATGTGATGGTTTGCTTCTCCCTTGCTGCTCTCAGAATTTTCTCTTTATTTTTGATGTTTGACATTCTGAGTAGAGTGTGTCTTGGAGTAGGTCTATTTGCATTTATTCTGATTGGGGTACGCTGGCTTCTTGGACATCTAAGTTCATTTCTTTCATGGGAGTTGGGAAATTTTCAGCTATTATTACCTCAAATATTCTTTCTGTCCTTTTTCCCTTCTCTTCTACTTCTGGAACTTCCATGGCACATTTGTTGTTGTGTTTCATGTTATCAGTCAGCTCCCTGATCCCCTGCTCTATTTTTTCCATTATTTTCTCTCTTTGTTCTTTTCTCTCTTTATTTTCAGTTATTCTGTCTTCTGTATCACTTTTTCTTTTTTCTGTTATTTCAAGTCTGCTGTTGTATGCCTTTAATGTGTTTTTCATCTCACCCATCATGTCTTCCATTCCCATGAGCTCTGTTACTTTTTTATTCAGGTTTTCAAATTCTTCTTTGCACTTGCTTAGTGTCTTCTTGATAGCCCTTATCTCTTTAGCCATATTGTCTTTCAACTCACTAATTTGATTTTTGGAAATTTGTGTGCATCTCATTGATTAGTTGTCTCAAATCCTGCATCTTTTCTTGGGCTTTGATATATTCCTTTTCTTGGGCCATTTCTTTCAGTTTCTTAGTAATTTTTTGCTGATGTCTAGGCATCTCACTAGAATGGTGAGTTTACTCAGATGCTTGATTTTACTCTCTTTCATAGGGTTTTAGTGGTGGGAGGCTGTGTTACTGCTGTTCTTTGATTTTTGGTTGAACCTGTTCTGGATCTTCAGGATTGTCCATGTTAGTTGTTCAAATCTGGGGCCTGGACCCAGTAATGAGTTGCAGACCTGCTTCCTAGGGTCTTGGGGAGGGAGGCTGTAAAGGCTGGAAAAAGCCTCTCTTACTTGCTTTTGATTTTCTCTTATGCACTTCTTTGGTCTGCCAGCAGATGGTGCTCTCTGGCAGCCCTCAGTTCAATGCCTGGTAGGAGTGTGTTTGCTGCAACACCGCCTGGATCAGTGTGACAGAGGTTCCTGCCTGGAGGCTAAGAGCCTCATAATTCAAACTTTTTCAGAGGCAGTTCTCTAACATTTGCTGGCAGTCCCCTCCCTTTTCCCACATAGGAAGTAATTCCACTCCCCTCTGTGTCCTCAATAACCAGTCTGGATCACTAGAGAGGGAGGTTGTGAGGGTTGGATCTCTTTAGTCCCTTGCCAGCTCCCACGACAAACAATGGCATGGACCCACTCAGCCTGAAATGGCTCGTGGGACACAGCAGACCAAATTTGTGGGTCAAAAGCTGAGTCATCTTTAGGCTTTGTCCCTCTCTCTTCCCTTTCCTGGGGAGGTGGATCCCTGGGGCCCCCATTGTCTGTAGCTGCCAAGCCCAAGGGCTGAGAGTTCAAAAGTGTCTATAGTGTGGGGGAGGGTGCCAGCATTTGCAGCTGCAGCTTTTAACTCACAGTTTTGCCATCACAATTCTTTTCTTTTTCTTTTTCTTTTTTTACTGGGAGGTCCTGGTGATCGAACCCAGGTCCCTTCATATGGGAGATGGACGCCCAACCATTTGAGACACATCCACCATGATATATAAGCAATTCTTTTCTTTACCCCTCTCTTCTCTGGGCAGTGTCCAGCCTTCCCCTGGTGTCTAAACCATAGAAGACATTTTTCCAGGCCATTTCTGCCTGTTGTCTAGCTATTTTTCTGGAGGAGAAGAGAGTCCTATGTTTTTCTAGTCCACTATCTTCCCAGAAGTCCCTCCATTACTTTTATTTTCTATTTTATTTATCTCTGCCTTAATCTTTGTTATTTTCTTTCTTCTGCTCACTTTGTTTAGTTAGCTCCTCTTTTTCAAGATCCTCCAGTTATAAAATTAGATCTCTTATTTAAGATACTTCTTTTTTAATGTAAGCATTTAGATCTATAAATTTCTCTCTCAGTAATACTTTTGATTCATCCCATAAATTTTGGTGTGTTGTGTTTTAATTTTCATAAGCCTCAAGATATTTCTAAATTTCCCTTGTGATTTATTCTTTGACCTATTTTATTTTTAAGATTGCATTGTTTAATTTCCACATACTTGTGAAATTTCTGGTTCTCCCTCTGTTATTGATTTCTATCTTCATTCCATATTGGTCAGAGAAGATACATTGCATGATATCAATATTTTTGAATTCAGACTTGTTTTGTGACTTAACATACAGTCTATCCTAGAGAATGACCCATGTACAATGGAGAAGAATGTGTATTCTGCTGCTCTTTGGTAAAGTGTTCTATATGTATTTGTTAGGTCTAGTTGGTTTTATACTATTGTTTAAGTCTTCTATTTCCTTTTGATCTTTTGTCTAGATGTTATATCCATTGTTGAAATTGGCATATTGAAGTCTCTTACTTTTAATGTAAAATTGTCTATTTTCCCCTTTAAATTTGTCCATATTTGCTTCATATACTTTGTGTCCCAGCAATTATATGATTATATATTTATAATTGTTATGTTTTCTTGTTGAATTGACCTCTTTTTCAGTATATAGTGACCTTCTTTCTCCCTCATAACAGTTTTTGACTTAAAGTCTGTTTTATGTGATATTTATATAGCTATCCCAGCTCTCTTTTGGTTATTGTTTGTGTCACATATTTTTTTCTATTCTTTCACTTTCAACCTACTTGTGTCTTTGAATTTAAGATAAGTGTCTTATAAACAGCATCTAGTTGAGTCTTGCTTTTTCATCCATTCTGCCAATTTCTGCCTTTTGATGGGAGAGATTAATCCATTTACATTTAAAGTAGCTACTGAAGACGAACCACTTTCTTCTGCCATTTTATTTGGTCTTTGTAAGTCTTATACCTTTTTTGTCCCTCAGCTCTTCCATTAACACCTACTTTCATATTTATTTGTTTTTTTTATTGTTACATTTTGATTCCCTTCTCCTTTCTTTCTGTATATATTTTTCTTATATTTTCTTTGTTGTTACCATAGGGTTTAAATTCACCTTCCTAAATCTTTAGCAATCATGTTTAATTTGATACCAACTTAACTTTAATAGCATACACATACACTGTTCCTATATCCTTCTGTCCTCCCACCTTTTTGTTGTACTTGTTACAAATTATATCTTTATACATTTCAAATTTTTATATCCACAACCATAGATTTATCATTAGTTTTCATATATTTCCATTTTAGAATCTGTAAGAAGAAAAAAAAGGGAGTTACATGTCAAAAATATACAATACAATAGGATTGGCATTTATAATCACCCATACAGTTACCTTTACCAGAATTCTTTATTTCTTTATGTTGCTTTGATCCACTGTCTAGTTTCCTTTCCTTTTATTCTGAAGAACTCCCTTCAGTACTGCCGGTAGGGTAGATTGGTGGTGACAAACTCCATCAACTTTTTTAAAAATTTGGTAATGTTTTCTTCTCTACCTCATTTTCAAAAGACAGTTATGCCAGATATGATATTTTTGTTTGACAATTGTTTCCTTTCAGCACTTTAAATATTTTGTCCCACTGCTTTCTTGCCTCCATGGTTTCTGATTAAGTTGGCACTTAATCTTATTGAGACTCCCTTGAACATACTCATTGCTTTTTTTCTTACAGGTTGCAGAACTCTTTCCTTGTTTGTAGTGTTTGACTGTGACTACTATTTTGTCTGGGCATAGTTCTCGTCATGTTTATACTGTTCCAGATTAATTAGCTTTCTTGAATTTGCAAATTAATGTCTTTCATTAAATTTTTGAAGTTTTTAGTCACAGCTTCTTTAAATATTCTTTCTGCTCCTTTCTCTTTTCTTTTTCTGGGACTCCTACAATATGTGTGAGTATACTTGATGATGTCCCATAGGTTCCTCATGCTTTGTTCACTTTTCCTCATTCTTTTTTCTTTATGCATCTCAGCCAGAATATTTCAACTCTCTTGTCTGCCAGTTCACTGATTCTTTCTTCTGCCAGCTCCAATCTAATGTTGAAACCCTCTAAGCAATTTGTTTCAGTTGTTGTGGTCTTCGACTCCAGTATTTCTGTTTGTTTCCTTTTTAAAATTTACAGAAATGTCTTTATTGAGATTCTCACATTGCTCTTTCCTTGTTTTCCTGATATCTTTTAGTTCTTTCTCTGTGTTTTCCTTTATCTCCCTGAGTACAGTGAGCATCATTTTTAAAAAAGCCTTTGTCAAGTATGTCCAAAGTCTGGACTTCCTTGATGGTTTCCTTGATGGTTTCTAGATTTTGATCTTGTTCCATTGAGTGGGCCATCATTTCCTGTTTATTTGTCTTATAATCTTTTGTTGTATATAGTACATTTCAATATTTTAAAGTGTTAACTCTAGGATTTAATCCCTGAGGTGTCTGTTCCTTAAGTTTGTATCCAGGTAGTGATAAGACTGAGATTTCCTCGAGTGCCAAGAGGTAACAATAACAAACTGCTAAAAAACATCTTTCACAGTCTTTGCAAATTGGCTCTGTGTTGGCTGGTGCTATCCTTCAGAGTTTATCCCTATCAAGAAGATCGGTCTAAGGCAAATGTGAAGTGCAAGGTCTTCTTTTCTGAGCCTGAATTTTGTCCTTGGCTTGTGCTTGTTTGTGGACTTAGGAATTTTCCCATTTACAGGAATTTGAAAGCCCCCTCTATTTCTTAAGAAATACCCTTTCTTCCCTTCCCTGGTACTGTATTGTATGACTTAGAGCAGCTTATTAATTGCATCAGGTTGCTTTGACTTATTTGTTTCTTACACTGCTTTAGGTGTATGCAAGCTGCTTCTACTTGCACGACAAGTTGTCGGTGCACAAGCTCAAAATGAGTTCTCTGGTTCAGTCTTTCCAGATGCCACCTGATCAATTGGCACCAATATACAGGCACCCCAGTATGTGCATAGGGGTTACTCTGCTCCCTCTGGAACATGGCCAGGGAACTTCAATGGAAGTACAGCCTGACTAGTTACCACACTGGGGTTAGGGAGATGAGAGAGGGTCCGTTAAGGGCACCACAGACTTTTCATACTGTTTATAAAGGTATGTTTTCTTGATTTAGCACCTTCCCTGTAACTACGACCCTTTAAATTTTTTTCTGGAGTTTAGAAGAAGATGGCTTTGCTAGTTTTTGCTAGTTGTTGAAAGATTCTGTGTGAGAAGTTCACCCTGGGCATTTACACTGCCATCTTTTGATAGTTTGGCTACATTCTAGGTTGGAAATAATTTTTCTTTATATTTTGAAAGCTTTCTTTTTGTCTTTGTCTTCCAGTGTTGTGTTGAGAAGTTCAAAGCCATTTTGATTCCTAAAGTGTTTGTATGTGATTATATTATCTCTGGAAGTATAGAATGTTTTTTCTTTAGAATAATTTTTTTTGTAATTTGAAATCTTTAAACACTTTATTTTACTTGTGATTTTGAAGACTGTTATGGAAATTTTTTAAATAAAATTTTATTGAACTATATCGTTCCTACATGAACATACGTAAACAATAAGTGTATAGTAAAAGTTGTGAACTTACGAAACAAACTGCATATCATCATACAGGGCTCCCATACATCACTCCACCACCAACACCTTGCATTGTTGTGAAATATTTGTTACAAACTATTAAGGAGCACCATCAAACTATTACTACTAATATAATCCATATCTTACATTTGGTGTATTTTCTTCCCAATGCACCCGATTATTAACACCCTGTATTAGTATTGTATATTTCTCATAGTTCATGAGAGAAAGTTCTCTTATTTGTTCTGCTAACTATAGTCCATCTTCCACCACTAGATTCACTGTGTAATACAGTCCCATGCTTCGTGCAATCCATTCAAAGTGTACCCTTAGTAGCTCTCATTTTCATTACAGACTTGTGCTGTCATCATCTCAGTCAATTTTAGATTGTTTCCATCACTTCAGAAGGAAAATTCCCATACCCTCTTATATGCCTCTATTGTCCCTTAGAATTGATATAATATCTTCTTTGTTATTGCTGCAAAATATTACACTATTACTGTTGACTATTGTCCATAAGTTACATTAGTTTTAATTTTCCCATGTATCACCATATTCTTTAGACTCTTTTGTTTGTCCTTGGTTTTCTGAAAGTATGCAGTAATGTACCTTGTTGAGGTTCTATTTTCATCCATTATGCTGGACATTCAGTGGTTCCTTTCAATCTGTAAATTCATGTCATTCAGTTTTGGAGAAATTTCTTCAAGTATTTCTGATGATTTGTACCTTCCTTTATCACCATCTCTTTATGTCTCTCTGGAGATCCTACTATTCATCTACTACACCACCTGGTTGAACTGGTTGTCTACTTTTTTCATCATTTCCCTTTTATTTTGCATGTTTGTCTTTTTGCTCCATTTTCTGTGAAATTTCCTTAGACTTATCTTCTAAGGTTTTTGTTGAGATTTGCATTCTGCTATTATATTTTGATTTTCAAGAACTCTTTTTATTCTTTTTAATAAATAACATCCAGTTCTTCCTTCATGATTTATCTATCTTCTCTATCTCTCTGAAGATATTAATGATGTCTTTAAAAGTTTTTTTCACTGCATAATCTCTGTTTCCCCTAAAGCTTTTTTGTTCTGTTTGATCTTTCCTCTTTTTTTGTTCAGTTAGAGAGGGCTTTTCTCAGATATCTGGTAATCCTAGATTGTCTGTTCATATTCAACAGTGAGAAAACAAAAAAACAATTGGAAGCTCCAAGGAAATTTGTCAACTACACACCTTATTGTTATGAAATCCAGCTCGAAAGTCCAGTGTTAGTAACTATAGGTTCCTTATTATTAGGTTGGTGAAATGCCTTGGCTAATACTCTCCAGTCTCTTCCCGCAAAGTGAAGAGCTTCCTGCTAGCATTTGAGATAGAGTGTGGGGGAAGAAATCTGGGAGTCTCAGCATCCAATCTACACACATGAACTTAATCCCTCTGGTTTTAATGTGGTGCTTTCTCATCTATACCCATTGGTTTTAGTTTCCTAGGCTGCTCAAAGCAGATACCACGAAATGGGGTCAGCTTGAACAATGGGAATTTATTTGCTTATAGTTTTGAGCCTGGGAAAATGTCCAAATCAAGGCATCATCAAGGCAATGATTTCTTCCCAAAGACCAGCTGCTAGTGATCCCTGGCTCCTCTGCCATATGGCAAGGCACATGGTCTCTGCTGGTCTCTACTTTCTCTTCCAAGTTTTGTTGCTTTCAGCATCTTGCTTCTGTGGCTTTCTCTCTCTCTCTGTATTCATATCCAGTAAAAGGAGTCCTTTCTGACTGAGGTGGGTCACATATTAACTGAAGTAGCCTCATCATAAGATCCTACCTAAAATGGGTTTACACCCACAAGAATGGATTAGATTTAAGAACATTTTTTCCCCCTGGGGTACATACAGCTTCAAACTGCCACACCATTCTTTGTGTGTTTTTGCCTTTTTAAAAATCCCTTTTCTCTTACTTTGGTGGGGTTTTCAGAGAGAATGGAAATAGAGAATGTGTTTAATCTACTTTATTTACCCACAAGGTCTCCCACCCCCTCTTACAATTGAGATTGCTTTCATCCAAGTCATCAGGAACTTTCTTGCTAATTCAATGGATACTTTCAGCTTGCATTTTACTGGCCCTCCATGCAATATTTAACACCAGTGACCTTTACTCAAGCTCTCTTTCCCTGACTTGAGTGCAATGGTACCACATTTTTCAGTTGCCTTAACATGGTTCCTGGGCATGCATCCTTTCTCCTGCCTTATCTAGAATACCCAAACACTCAAATTCTGTCAATTCTATCATCTAAATATTTCATGGATCAGTCAATATCTCCCCAATCTAATTGGCCAATTTGTTTCTTTTTTTTGTCCAGTCTCTAATATGATTTCAAAATGCAGCCAGAGTGATACACAAGGCAAAGATGATTATATCACTCCTTTGTTTAAAAATACTTCAGAGGTATCCATTGCCCTTGGATAAAGCCTAAATCTCACAGCACATCATCTAAGATGTACTTTCCTATTTATGTCTCTAGGTCCATTCCCTAGGCTTGCAAATGATGTTCTAGATATATTAAGCTAATCAGTAATCTGAATGTCCTGAATTCTCTTTGGTGCTTGCCCCTATTTTCATTGGGTTGGAATCCTCTTCTTTTCCCCAAATCCACCTCACCAACTCATCTTTGCTCTTCATTTTAGGCATCATTTTACTTATGAAGTCATGCTTCTGCTCACTAGACCAGGTTAGGTACTCCTCCTGTGTAGTCCATTAACATCCTGTCCTTAATTTTTATCCATCCTGTCCTTACTTTTTTATCCTTACTTTTTGTTCTATGTGTCCAGACCACCTGCTTTTCATATTTATTTCATTTGTCTTTTCAAGTTTCCTGTAGGTTCTATTAAGATAAGATTGCCGCTTCTATAATCTGTGTTATTAATGTCAAGCAAAATGTTTGATACATAGTTAGTGTGCTGGTCATTCTGTTTGCTGCCTTGCACCCACAGCTCATATCCTGCAGATTCATTATCCACTATTAGTCACTCAGTTACAGGCCTGGGAAGCTGACCCCTACAGACACGTGTGCACCCTTGCCTTCTGAGATCTGGGTTTGGCCAATGGTAAAGCAAGAAAACAGAAAAGTCAGGGCAGTTATTCTGCCTCACTGCAGATGCAGTTATCTTCTGTTGGTCACTCCACACCTACATTCTACCCTTCTCCACCCTATTCTATGCCCTGGGAAGCCACTCTGTGTAGGTTACATCTATGGGTTCCTTTGACCTCTTGTTCCCAGTTGGGTCCAGCCAATGGGAGTTTCATCAGGAGTCAGAGGAGAAGTGAGTATGGTATATTTATTTTCCTGGCTCTCTCTCTGGAGTGTCACTTTGGGTTGCCTGTGCTCCTCAGTCAAAGGATATAGCTCCTCTCAAAGCAGCTCTTTCTAGAGGACTCTCTTGTTCTGGGCTCTAGCAATAGCATTTTTACCTTGGTTCCTTAGAACCTTGAGGTGGTAATAGCCTCATTGTTTCTGATCCCGGGAAACTGCTCTAACCTACAGTTTAAAACCGTGACTTTATTAAACTCTGCTCAAATTGTCCTAATTTCAGAGTGCCACCTGCTTCCTGCTGAGACAATGACTGAATTATCACAGTTAGCAGTGGCTGTGATTCTCTCTGGCCATAGCTCTTGTCAAGGAGTCTCTCTTCCACTGTTCCTCTGATAATAGCATCTCCCCTCTGATTTTTGGGTGCTTCACCATCTTTTGTTCATCCCTTAACAATACCTATGTCTCTGCAAATAGGCCTCCATTAAATTCAGTTAATCACTGTTTCCTGCTAGGACCCTAACTGGTATACCAGACACTCAATAAATATTGAATGACTGAATGAAACTTCCATTATCTTTCTTACTTGCTTTTCTATTATCTTCACAAGAAGGCAAACCATTAGAGGGCAAAGAGTAATTATAGCCCTAGAACCTAGCATAATACTTATCACACAATGCATGATCCATAAATAGTTACTGAATGCAGAATGAATTTGTCTTAGAATCAGAATGAGCTTCC
Source organism: Cabassous unicinctus (assembly GCA_029593785.1). NCBI lineage: Eukaryota > Metazoa > Chordata > Mammalia > Cingulata > Chlamyphoridae > Cabassous > Cabassous unicinctus. Next base: position 3,373 of record JAQZBX010072681.1, on the reverse strand, counting down.
TCTATTTATTAGCTATTTGACCTTGGTTTAGTCCCTCAGGCTCTCTAGGACATAATTTTAAAAATATTAATACTTACTTTATATAGTAATAATATTTATCCCTTACTTGGTTGTTATAAAGATAAAATGAAATAACATATGTAAACACACATTAGAAATTGTAGGGATGCTTTTTAAATGTGAGCATTCACTTCAAAAATCACTACTCTGTTCTTAACCATAGTTGCTAATCAATGACCATGATAAATAATATTTTTCAGTTGACTTTGTAGTACTTGAACTTATTTTCATCAGAAAATAAAATGATTTGAACCATTTTCCTTGCTTATCATTAAGTCAAGAACTTAGCTATAAGCTAAAATTGGAAGACTACTAAAGTACCTGTGGATTTGTTTTTATTTGAGGGAATAAATGTCTTAGGCCATGTCTCTATGGATGGAGGTATAATTTGTTTCTTTCACCCCAACACTCTAAAAGGAGAGCCCTCAAGGTGAATGTGAGCCAGGTAGGGATCTATATTAGATCACAAAATATTGGTCTTATTTGGGGAATCATCTATCATTGGTCTGCCTTATTCAAGAAATGAATATAGCCTCAAACCTCTTTAACAGCATTTTAGTTGTATTATCCTAATTTTTTCCTCTTGATTTACTGATCAGTGTTGATTAATCATCCTCCATTTGATAAGGAAAAATGGTTTAATAGGTATTTTGATTAAAATAGACAAATGATTCTATTGTATACCCAACAATTAAAAATACTTTATATGTATGTAGTATTGTATAGGTTATTTTAAAATTTATTTTTAAATTTACATATGGTAAAACTCTCTTTGTGGTATAAGTTCTATGGGTTTTGACAAATGCGTAAAATCATGGGTCCACCACTACAGACATGATACAGCACTGTTCCATCATCTTCCCCAAATTTCCTAGTGCAGTTCCTTGTAGTCAACACTTCCTTCACCCCAAATCACTGATCTGTTCTCTGTCCCTATAGTTATGCCTTTTTCAGAAAATCATGGAGCTTGAATTATACAATACATAGCCTTTGAGGTCCTGCTTCTTTCACTTAGCAAAATGCATTTGAGATTCATTCATGTTGTTGCATAAATCAATAGTTCCTTCTTTTTTATTGCTGAGTAGTATTCCATTGCACGGATGTACCAGAGTATGTTGATTTATTCATTGACTTAGCAACATTTGAGTTGTTTCCACTTTGGGACTATCATGAATAAAACTGTTATAAACAGTCATGTACAAGTTTTTGAGTAGGAAGAGTGCTCATTTCTCGAGTGAATACCTAGGACTTAAAAAAAATAAGTTTCATAATGTTCTCTTATTTAATATAATTGTCTGGGCCTTTGTGTGAGATGGTTGGAGACAGGACAATTTTTTCCTTTATTGTTATCAGTGAATGGAACAAGTTAAGGAGGTGATTAGCATAGTTGGGAGGTTGAAGGCTAAGAGAAACTGGTTCATGAATGAAGAAAGTTTTGTAAAGTCAGAAGCCAAGGAACAGCAAGTGAATCAGGGAAAGAAGGGATACTGATATGTAGAGCAGGCAAAATTAGGAGACTTAAGCATCCCACTCAGTATCTTCTTCCATCTGGGGTTTTAAAAACAGGTCCCAGCCCAAAGAAGCACTACAAACAGCCCCATTCTGAACACTCAATAACCTCAGAAATATTTCCTTTCCCAGCTTTGAACTCTTAACCCATAACTCAACACACGTTCACTGTCCTGATTTAAACCCTTCTACATTCTTCAGCTGCTGTTTTGCTCTGCTCTTTCAGCATGGGTTTTTCTACCTCTATCCGTTTTCTAGGGGAACTATTGGCTATCATTTCCTTCTGTTATCACTGAGTCCCCAGACAGCTTCTACCAGCTCAGACTGTCTATGTGAGCCTTGGCTATATTGCTAGCTTGGTTTAGAGGGCAGTTATCTTCACTAAGTACCTGAAGAAACTAAACATAGAGATATTGAATGAGTAACTCACAGTCATGATAATAGTAGCAGCAAGAATTAGTGCAAACATTTATTATTTACTTGGTGCCAGACACTGCACTAAGCACTTTCTATGCAAGAGTTCATTTAACCCTTACAACATACCTATGAGGTATGTGCAATTATTATGCTCCCATTTTACAGATTAGGAAACTGAGGCACAAAGAGGTTGTCACATGCTTATGGTTTCAGAGCTATAAGGGGTGGAGCAAGAATTTAAACCCAGTGTATAAGGCACCAGAACTCTTAAACATCTATGTTATGTTTCCACTTTAAAGTGATTAAAGAAGGGCTGGAACTGAAAATTCTGTGTCCTAGTCCACTGCTTTTCTTGGATAATAAGCCCTAACTATGTGCCATGTTTAAAACTATATACTAACTGTGGATAAAAAGTATTTAAATTGCACAGTGATCATCTTTGGAAAACTTATCAGACCAGCAATAAATACACAAAATATTTTTATTTGGAGGATGAATTAGAGAAGACAAGAACAGTTCATGGTGGGCTTTGATTGTCTGAGTGATCTGCAGTTGTAACATAGTTTGTTTCAGTTACCTCAAATACAAAGTTAAAGCATATGGTCAGTGATTCTAAATGTAAGACGTTCTCTTTCTTTGTCTCTCTTTTTCCATTTATCTTTCTCTATCTACATTGCATTTGTATGTATTTCTGTGTAACTCCGGTTAGTTATAAAGATGTTTTAAAATGTGTGCGTAGAGAAAAAGTACTCGTTAGTGAAAACTAGATAAGATATTTAAAATTAATTATAGCATATTTCCTCTATTAAAGTAGGTACTGCAAATAGGTCCAAAAGAACTGTCTGCTTAAACGTTATTTGCTGACTTGCTCTTAGAAAGTAGATCAAAATGATTTATAAATAACTTAACAATAAGGTATGTGTAAATGAGTTTCTTAAAGGCTGAAAGGTGCTTGAAAATAGTGGTCTAAAATAGTTTAAACAGTTTTCATGAAATTTTGTGAAAATGTTCATTTACTAAACAAAGACTTTTTTCAGAGATAGTATCTAAACATTAGTCTGTCCTTCTCCTAAATAATTACAAATTCAGCTTTACTGGAGTGTGAATTAAAGAGGTATTGTTGCTTTTCCAATGCTGCTCATTTCAAGTGGAAAGATAAAAGAGAGTAAGGAAAGTGGTGGCTCATTCCTTTAAATGCCTCTTATTATCTGGTATCAACAGCAGCACTCACTAAGTGTTGCTGATTGATGGGGATGAAAGGACAGATGTGCCTCAGGAGTGCATCTAACAATGCAGATGGTCTCTTTTGGGTGATGAAATCTCAGGAAATGGAAGCAACTTTCACAAAAGAAGAGAAAGAAAAACAAAGATTTGGTGTTTTTTTTTT
>JAQZBX010072680.1:0-15007 GCA_029593785.1 Cabassous unicinctus | reverse complement strand
CCAAAGGGGTGCTGATGCAAAGTACCAGAAATCTGTTGGGTTTTATAAAGGGTATTTATTTGGGGTAGAAGCTTAAAGCTACCAGGCTCTAAAGAGTTCAACTCAAGGTACCATAAGTGGTACTTCCTCACCCAGAGTCATTTGCCACGTGTTGAGCAAGATGATGGGCGATTTCTGCGAGGGTTCAGCCTTCCTCTTCCTCTTAAGGTTCCATGGTCCCAGCTTCTTCTGATCTCAGCTGTAGACTGGGATAAGTCTTGTCTCTTTCCCGGGGCTCATTTCTCTCCAGGCTCAGCTGCAGCTGCAGGCTTTCAGGCTCATCCTCTTCCCTGGGCCTCTGCTGTGTCTACAGAGCTGTCTCTATTCCTCTGTGTTCTTCTCCTGCATATTTACTTCCCAGCGCTCCAGCATCAAAACTCAAAAATTCTTTCCTCTGCAGTGTCGTTTTCTCTGTGACCCCACCCACCAAGTGGTGGGTGAATCAAATCCCTAATCAAAGGTGGCCGAATGAAAGCCCTAATCATAATTTAATCAAGTAAAGGTGAAACCTCTGAATTTAATACAATCTAATATGCCTAGAAGTACAGACCAGTTTACAAACACAATCCAATATTTATTTTTGGAATTCATAAAAAATACCAAACTGCCACACCCATTAACTGGGAGAAAGTAGTTCCTGTAGTAAAATCTACTGTAGAGGGACCCTTGAGTCCCTTTGAGTGGTTGTCTTACACTGTTGATTACTGACCCAATATCCATTTTCCCCTTCTTCCTTACTAACAGAATCCAACTTGTGTTTGAAACAGTGACATTCCTAGCTTAAAAACTCAATGCCCAGGAAGGATCCACAATGGCATCAGAGAAGCTCAGGCAGGGCACAGCTCTCTTACAAAACAGGAGAGAAGGCATAGAGGTCATACAAGAAAGCTGCTTTGGGTACCCCTGCAGGCTGGGAGAGTGATGCATGCAGCATCCAGAAGGACTGGGGATGGAAAAATGGAGAAGCTAAAGGGAAAAGCATGAGTTGATACCACCGCAGCTGGGAATGCTGCCCATCCCTCACCCCCAAAGGGGAACATGTGAGGCTGAGTGGCCAACGGAGAGGGGAAAGGACAGATTCCTCCCTGGGAAGAAGGAGGGAGTGTTGGTGGACTGAGTGTGGTTTCTTATCAGTGACTGTAACTACCAAAACTTGCTGGTTCAGAAAAGATAGTAGAAATGGAAGAATTCATCTCTGTGGAGGGATTTACAGAGGAGGGCCATTTACTGGCCAGCTGGAAAAGTGAAGGAAGACAGGCTGGTCTCTCCTGAGACTGTCCCAGGCATGGTCAGGCCCCATTAGTAGTTCCTTGTCCATGTTTTGTCTACTTAAACAAGACAGTATTATAGTTTTATAAAAAATTAAACTAAAAATCAAAGAAATTGTGAAATAAAACCACTAGGCAAGAGAGAGAAATTGATCAACAGAGCAAAATCACCAACATAAACAGATGCATAGGTATCAACAAAAGATAACAACCTGTACTAAGAAACAGGACAGTATGGCCCAGTGAAAAGAACAAATCAGGAATCTAGCTGAGACTCAGAATTTAAGATTAATTAACAAATGATGTTCACAAAAGCCTCCTTAATCAATTTAAGGAGATGAAGGAAAATATGACAAAAGAGATAAAGGATATTAAGATGATATATGTGAGCATAAAGAACAATTTGAAAGCCTACACACACACAAAAAAGTAACAGAGCTTATGGGAATGAAAGACACAATGGATGAGATTAAAAATACATTAAAGGCATATAACAACAGATTTGAAATGTTAGAGGAACGAAAAAGTGATTGTGAAGACAGAACATTTGAATTTGAAAAGATAAGAGAACACACAGAAAAGAGAATGCAAAAAATTGAACAGGGTCTCAAGGAATTGAATGATAATGTGAAATGCACAAATATAAATATTATAGACATCCCAGAAGGAGAAGACAATGCAAAAGAGGTAGAAAGAATATTTGAGGAAGTACTGATTAAAAACGTTACAAACCTTATGGAAGACATGACTATTAATATTCAAGAAGGACAACATACCTCAAACAATAAATCCTAATAGACCTACTCTGAGACATGTACAATTCAGAGTGTCAAAGGCCAAAGATAAAGAGAGGATTTTGAGAGCAGCAAGAGAAAAACCATTTATTACTTACCGGGGAGCTTCAATAAGGCTACGTGTCGATCTCTCATCAGAAACCAGGGAGGCGAGAAGGCAATGATATGATATATTTAAGGTACTGAAAGAGAAAAACTGCCAGCCAAGAATGCTTTATCCAGCAAGACTACCCTTCAGAAACGAAGGTGAGTTTAAAGTCTTTACAGACGAACAAAAACTGAGAGAGTATATCATCTACAAGAGATATGAAAGGGCACTTTACAGCCAGAAAGGAAAATACAAGGGCCAGAGCCCTGGAGAAGAGTGTAGAAATGAAGAACATAAGTAAGAGAAATTGAAAGGGTTAAAAGACACTCAATAGTAAGATATGATAACAGAAAGTTAAGGGATAAAATGGACAAAGTAAGTAACACCTTTATTGTAGTAACACCGAATGTTAATGGATTGAATTCCCCAATTAAAAGACATAGACTGATAGAATGGATTAAAACAATGAGCCATCTATTTGTTGTCTACAAGAAACTCACCTTAGATGCAAGGACACAATCAGGCTGAAAGACAAAAAAAAAAAAGATATTCCATGCTAATAGCGATTTTGAAAAAAGATCAAGTATAGTGATACTAATATCAGAAAAAATAGATTTTAAATGCAAAACTGTTATAAGAAATGAAGAAGGTACTATACATTAAGAAAGGGAACAATTCATCAAGAGGAAATAATAATAATAAGTATTTATTCACCTAATATAAGTGCCCCAAAACATATGAGACACACACTGGCAAAACTGAAGGGAGAAATGTCTCTACAATAATAGTTGGAGATTTCAACATTCCACTCTCAGCATTAGGTAGACCATCTGGACAAAGGATAAATAAGGAAACTGAGAACTTGGATAATATGTTAAATGAACTAGACCTAATAGACATTTATAGAGCATTACAGCCCCAAACAGCAGGATATACATTCTTCTCAAGTGGTCATGGATCTTTCTCTAGGATAAACCATATGTTTGGGCATAAGTCAGATCTCAATAAATTTAAAAACATTGAAATTATACAAAACACTTTTTCTGATCATAATTGAATAAAATTGGAAATTATTCAATTTTAAAATACATTACATACAATTGTATATAAAGGGAAAAGGGAAAATTCACAAATATATGGAGATTAAACAATACATTCTCAAGTAATCAGTGGGTTAAAGAAAAAAATTGCAAGAGAAATCGGTAAATACCTCAAGACAAGTGAAAATGAGAACACAACATATAAAAGCTTATGGGATACATCAAAAGCAGTTCTAAGAAGGAAGTTTATAGCCCCCAATGCTTATATTAAAAAAGAAGAAAGAGCTAAAATCAAAGTCCTAACTGCATACCTGGAGGAATTAGGAAAAGAAGAGGAAGCCAACCCCAAAGCAAGCAGAAGGAAAGAAATAATAAAGATTAGAGCAGAAATAAATGAAATGGAGAAAAAAGAAAACAATAGAGAAAATTGTTGGTTCTTTGAGATGAAAAAAAAATCGATAAACCCTTACTAGATTAACAAAAAAAGAAAGAAAATGCAAATAAATAAAATCAGAAATGAGAAGGGTGACATTGCCACCGACCCAGGAGAAATTTAAAAAATCATAAGAGGATATTATGAAAAACAGTATGCCAACAAATGTTGACGAAATGAACAATTTCTGGAACACTTGAACAAACCACACTGACCCTAGAAGAAATAGAAGACCTCAACAAACCAATCACAATTAAAGAAATTGAAACAGTCATGAAAAAACCTCCCCAAAATGGAAAGTCCAGGACCAGATGGCTTCACAGGGGAATTCTACCAATCATTTAAAGAAGATCTCATACCAATCTTATTCAAACTCTTCCAAAAAACTGAACAAGAAGGAATGCTACCAAACTCATTCTATGAAGCTAATATCACCTTAATACCGAAGTCAAATAAATATCTTACAAAAAAAGAAAATTACAGACCAATTTCTTTAGTGAATATAGATGAAAAAATCCTCAACAAAATATTTGCTAACCGAATCCAAAAACACACTTTAAAAATTATACATCAAGGACAACCAGCACGATGGCGGCAGAGTAAAGAGCTCCTAGAATCAGCTCCTGCTACAGGGCAGTTGGTGATCACCCACAGCTATCTAGAACACCTGTTTGGGGGCTCCAGGAGACCAGAGAGCATCCTGCAACATCCTTGAAGGAATGGAAGGAGGAGACTGCCCATCTGCAGAGAAGATTCTCCAGTAGAGCACTCCACGCCCTGGAGGCCGGTGCCCATCCTCCACTGGAGGCACAAGCCACCTCGGGAGCTGTTCCACAGCCCGAAATGGAAGCTCCACTTCCCAAAAATGGGGGAGGAATGGACAGTTGGGCACCAACTTCAGCTACTGATTAGTAAATTCGGCGGGCTAAAGTATAATCCTAAGAACAGCTAAAGTTTGAACCTGTCCAAGTCAGAAAGAGGCTGATCGCCACCGTCTTAACTCAGCGCCTGACACAAGGGGAAGCGGGGCTGACTGAAAATCACAGTTCTGGTAGGGACTGGCTTCTTTCCATCTAGATCAGATTGCCTAAGTCCCAGGCACACCTTGGGCAGGGAGGAAGCTGTGGGGAGCTGCGCCAGCCTCTCCGGGAAATTACAGGCCACGCAGCCGAGGCTGATGATCATCCTACTTTGGCAGCACAGGCCTCCTCAGGAGCTATTCTGTGGCAGGAATTGGAAGCTCCATTTCGCAAAAACAGGGGAAGAAGAGACGGTTGGCCACAGATCTCAGCTACTGATTAGTAAATTCGGCTGGCTAAAGTATAACCCTAAGAACAGCTAAAGTTTGAGTCTGTCCAAGTCAGAAGGAGGCTGGTAGCAGCCATTTTGACTCTACCCACAGCATGAGGGGAAGCCGGGCTGACTGAAAACCACAAGGACGGTAGAGACCCGTTTCTTTCACGAAGACACTAGCCTAGGCTTGAGGGAGGTTCCCTCTACGAGGGAAGCTGATGGGCCCTGCATCAGCCTATCCAGGTAACTGCAGGTACATTTGGCTGGCACAGACTGAATAATCGGAAGTCTACCGGGACAACTGGGGTCATCTTGGACCTGCACTGCATAGATTGTTGCCCACACCTGCAGCTCCAATCCTACCCCAGGCAAGGGAGAAAGGGACATGAAGCTTCATCAGTTTCTCTAGGCAACGATAGTCTAGGCCTGCATGAGATGGATTATTCCACACAGATGTGGCTCTGTTCCTACCCCTGGCAAAGGAGAAAGTTGGGAGAAGCTTGGGGCAATGAAGTCAGCTTGAGCCTCCACAGCTTATTGCACCAACTACATCCTTGATTCCTACTAACGACCAGCAAGGGAGAAAGAGCAGGAAGACCTAAACTAAAGAAGAAACTGCATCCAGAATAAATACTCTAGTAAGCCAGTTGCCAAGACACCAACAAAAATTTACAATCCATATCAAGAAACCGGAAGATATGGCCCAGTTCAAGGAATAAGATAAGCCTCCAGATGACAATAAAGGAGTTGAGACAACTAACCATAGATGTTCAAACAAATCTCCTTAATATACTCAATGAGATGGCTAAAGAAATTAAGGATATTAAGAAGACATTGAATGAGCACAAAGAAGAATTTGAGAGCATATATAGAAAAATAGCAGGTCTTATGGGAATGAAAGGTGCAATAAATGAAATAAAAAATTGACTGGTATCGTATACTATCAGATTTGAGGAGGCAGAAGAAAGGATTGGTGAGATTGAAGAAATGGCTTCTGAAAGCAGGCATACAAAAGGACGGATGAAGAAAAGATTGGAAAAACTTGAGCAACATCTCAGGGAACTAAACAACAGCAAGAGACATGCAAACATACATGTCATGTGTGTCCCAGAAGGAGAAGAGAAAGGAAAAGGGGCAGAAGGAATATTTGAAGAAATAATGGTAGAAAATTTCCCAACCCTATTGAAGGGCATAGATATCCATGCCCAAGAAACACGACATACTCCCATCTGAAAAAATCTGAATAGACCAACTCCAAGACACGTACTAATCAGAATGTCAAATGCCAAAGACAGAGAGAATTCTGAGAGCACCAAGAGAAAAACAATGCATAACATATAAGGGATCCCCAATAAGATTAAATGCTGATTTCTCACCAGAAACTATGGAGGCAAGAAGGCAGTGGTATGATATATTTAAGATACTGCAAGAGAAAAACTTCTAGCCAAGAATCTTATATCCAGCAGGATTGTTTTTCAAAAATGAGGGCGAGTATAGAATATTCACAGATAAACAGAAACTGAAAGAATTTGTAAGCAAGAGACCTACTTTGCAGAAAATACTAAAGGGTATGCTACAGCCTGAAAAGAAAAGAGAGGAGAGAGAGGCCTGGAAGAGAGTCTAGAAATGAAGATTAAATAAATAAAAGTAACTAAAAGTGTCAAAAGAGTGGTGAAAATAAAATATGACACATAAAACCCAAATATTCAGGAATAAACTTAACCAACGATGTAAAGCACTTGTATTTGGAAAACTACAACTCGTTGTTAAAAGAAATTTAAAAAGACCTAAATAATTGGAAGAACATTCCATGCTCACAGATTGGAAGATGAAATATCATTAAGATGTCAATTCTATTCAAATTGATATACAGATTCAATGCAATCCTGATAAAAATTCCACCAGCATTTTTAAATAAATGGAAAACATGATTATCAAAATTATTTGGAAGGGTAAATTGTCCTGAATATCCAGAAACATCTTAAAAAGGAAAAGCGAAGTTGGAGGACTCTCATCTCCGGACTTTAAGTTGTATAACCTAGCTACAGTGGTAAAAACAGCATGGTACTGACATAAAGACAGACACATAGACCAACGGAACCAAATTGATGGTTAAAAAACAGACCCTTCACATCTTTGGTCAAGTGATTTTTGACTAGCCCGTCAAACACACCCAGCTCGGGCAGAACAGTCCAGTCCATTCAACAAATGGTGCTGAGAAAACCTGATATTCATAGCAAAAGAAGGAAAGAGGACCCCTATACAAAAATTAACTCAAAATGAATCAAAAACCTAAATATAAAAGAACCATAAAGCTTCTAGAAGAAAATGTAGGAAAATATCTTCAAGACCTGGTGGTAGGTGATAGATTCTTAAAGAGATAAGAGGAGGACTGAGATGGACTACTGATATTTAATGTATGTAGAAGTTTTAATTAGCTTTACTGTAAAAGTGTGGAAATGCACAGAGTTGATGGTAACACACTATAGTGAGTAACAGTTGGTTTATAAATGTGGATGTGGCTGAAAATGGTAGTCTAGGGATGTAAATGCCAATTGACGGAAAGCTAGAGAATAATCTAGGGTCTGAATAATACAGTAAACCCAGAGGTGGATGAAAATAGTGGTTGATGGTATAGATGCTAGAGTGTCCCTTGTGAGCTAGCGCAGATGTACATCAGTATTGCAGGGTGGTGGGAATGTGGAGAAGCATGGGAAAAACACAACTGGAGTGACCTATGGACTGTGGTTAACAGTAATAATGTAATATGCTTGCATATATGCCAGAGATGTACTGTGTTGATAATTGGGGAGTATGCAAAATGTGTGCCAAATGTACACTGTGGACCTGGTAATAATCGGTAATATTATCTCATAATCTGTAACAAATGTTCCACCACAGTGTGGTGTGTTGATAGAAGGGTGTTGTTTGGGAATTCTGCACATATGCATGATTGTTTTGTAAGTTTACAACTTCTGTCGTAAAAATATTTTTAAAAAATAATAATAGTGTGGGCTGGGGGAGAAATACACCAAATGTAAGATAAGGACTATAATTAGTAGTAAGATTTTGACAATATTTCTTTCAAAAATGTCTCACGACAATGCAAGGTGTTGGTGGAGGGTTGATATATGGGATCCCTGTATGATGTTATGAATGTTTGCTTTATAAGTTCACAACTTTTACTATACACTTATTGTTTGTGTATGTTCATGTATAAATGATATAAAATAATAATAATAATAATAGGGTGGGTTGGGGGAAAATACTTTGGTTAGCAGTAATATTTTGAGGATGCTCTTTAATCATTAGTTAAAAATGTTTAACAACAATGTAAGGTATTGGTGATAGGGTGTGGTATGAGAGCCCTGTATGATGTTATGTATGTTTGTTTTGTAAGTTCACAACTATAGCTATATACTTATTGGTTACGTATGTTCATGTATGAGTGATATACTTTAATAAATTTTAAAAAATTATACATCATGATCAAGTGGGCTTTATTCCAGGTATGCAAGTGTGGTTCAACATAAGAAAATCAATGTATCAGTCATAATACACCAAATTAATAAATTGGAGATTAAAAAATCACATGGTTATTTCAATAGCTGCAGAAAAGGCATTTGACAAAATGCAACACCCTTTCTTGATAAAAAAAAAAACAACTCTAAAAGGTAGGAATCAAAGGAAACTTTTTCAATAGGATAAAGTGCATATATGAAAAAACCACAGCTAGCATTGTACTCAATGGAGAAAGAATGAAAGCTTTCCCACTGAGATCAGGAACAAGACAAGGATGTCCACTCTCCCCACTGTTATTCAATATGGTACTAGAATTTCTAGCTAGAGCAACTAGGTGTGATAAAGAAATGACAACACCCAGATAGGAAAGGAAGAAGTAAAACTTCCGCTTTTCACAGAAGATATGATCCTAGACTTAGAAAATCCCAAAAAATCCGCAACAAAACTACTAGAACTTATAGATGATTTCAGCAAAGTGGCAGGATACAAGATTAATATGCAAAACTCAATAGCATTTCTATACACTGCTAATGAGCAATCTGAGGGTGAAGTCAGAAAAAAAATTCCCTTTATAGTAACAACTAAAAGAATCAAATATTTAGGAATATTAAAACAAGGACATAAAGGACCTGTATTCAGAAAATTACAAAACATTGCCAAAAGAAACCAAAGATGATCTAAATAAATAGAAAAATATTCCGTGTTCATGGGTTGGAAGACTAAATATCATTAAGATATCAATCCTACCCAAACCGATCTATAGATTTAATGCAATCCTGACAAAAATTCTAATATTCTTCTTTGTAGAATTGGAAAAGCCAATCATCAAATTTATCTGGAAGGGTAAAGATTTTAAAATATCTTTAAAAAGAGGGGAAAAGTTGGAGAGCTCTCACTTCCAGACTTTAAAGCATATTATCTAGCTACAGTGGTGAAAACAGCATGGCACTGGCATAAAGACAGATTGACCAGTGGAATCAAATCGAGTTTGTAAATAAACCCTCATATCTATGGTAAAGTGAGTTTTGACAAAGATGTCAAACCCCCTCAGCTGGGTCAGAACAGACTATTCAACAAACGGTGCCTGGAAAACTGGAAATCCGTATCTAAAAGAAAGAAAGAGGGCCCTTATCTCACACCTTATACAAAAATTAATTCAAAATGGATAAGGACCTTAATATAAAAACTAGGACCATAAAACTCCTAGAAGAAAATGTGGGGAAACATCCTCAAGACCCTGTGATTGGTGGTGGTTTCTTGGACCTTACACCCAAAGCATGGACAATGAAAGAGAAAATAGATAAATGGGACCTCCTCAAAATTAAATCCTTTTGTATTTCAAACAATTTTGTGAAAAGACAGACATCTCAATGGGAAAAATCTCCGGAAACGATATATCTGATAAGGGATTGATCTGCATATTATATGAAGAGATCACACAACTTAACAACAAAATGACAAGCAATCCAATTTAAAAATGGGCAAAAGAATTGAATAGACATTTTTCCTAAATGGAAATACAAATGGTCAAAAGACACATGAGAAGATGTTCAATATCACTAGCTATTAGGGAAATGCAGATCAAAACTACAATGAGATATCATCACACATCATGCAGAATGGCCATTAATAAAAAAAAAAAAAGAGAGAGAGAGAGAGAGAGAGAACTACAAGTGCTGGAGAGGATGTGGAGAAATTTGGAACACTCCTTCACTTTTGGCGGGAATGTAAAATGGTGCAGCCTCTATGGAAGATGATTTGGAGGTTCCTCGGGAAACTAAATATAGAACTGCCATATGATCCAGCATTCCCTCTACTAGGAATATAATCAGAAGAACTGAAAGCAAGGATGTAATCAGATATTTGCACACTGGTGTTCATAGTGGCATTATTCACAATTGCTAAAAGATAGAAACAACCTAAGTAAGTGTTCATCAACCAATAAATAGATAAACAAGATGTGGTATATTCATATGATGGAATATTATTTAACTGGAAGAAGAAATCAATTGGGGAAGCACATGACAACATGGAGGAAACTTGAAGAAATTATAGTGAATGAAATGAGCCAGACATAAAAGGACAACTATTGTATGGTCACACTGATATGAACTAAATACAATGAGTAGACTTATGGAGTTGGATTATGAAGTGTAGGTTGGTGGGAGATGGAATTGGGATGAGAAGGGGTAACTGATGCTGGATGTATGTAGAATGTTTAATAAGGTCAAATGTAAATAAGTTGTGATGGTTGGACTTGATGATAACACATTATCATGAATGTAACAAACACTGTTGATTTATGGATGTAATTGTGGCTGAACTGAGTAGTCTAGGGAGATTAATGTTAGTTGGAGTACAGCTGGAGGATAATATAGGGAATGTATAATAATATTTGGGCAGTAGATGAGGATTTTGGTTAATAATATAAATACAGGACTGCTCTTCTACTATAAGGTGTTAAGAATGTGGCGATACATAGGAAAAATATAACTAATATAATTTATAGACTATAGTTAACAACATTGGAATGTTTTTGTAGCAAAAGCAAAGTTGGTACTATAGTAATGTTGAAGGTCAAAAAAAGAATACGGGGTTTGGTTTTGTGAGATATGAATATGATTAAGCATTTTTTCTCTTCACATTTTGTCATTAATAAGGAGACTTTGACTATGTTATTTAACTAATCTGTGTTTATCTGTGTATCTTTCCGAACACTAGAGGAACAACTGAGTTAGTAGTTTGAATTAGATGAGATAAAAGTGCCTGGACAGAACTTTTTAGGAGTAACGCTTCCATAACTTGTTGAGCTGTCTTTTTCTGTGTTGTGTTTTGTTTTTTTTAAAATAAAGTTATTTAAAAATAACTCAATGTCCAGCCTCTTTTGACCCTTGCAGTAGCCATTTGACAGAGTTCTGACCAAAGAATATAATTGGTGGTCACTGAAGGTACTTACAGGAAAGCATTTTAGAAGAGAACAGACTCAGGTAGCACAAACTTTTTGCTCCTCATCTTTCCCTTTCTCCCTCCCAAGAAATCAGACATGATATTGGAGATGGAGCAGCCATCCAGTGACCACAAGACAAGAAGCCACATGCTAGACATGTCTGAGTAGGTTAGTTAGCATCTGTATCCCTAATAAAATTGTACCACTCTGAACACTTACATCCAGACTTCTTACTCAGATATAGATTAGATAGATAGATAGATAGATAGATAGATAGATAGATAGATAGATAGATAGATAGATAGATGAGAGATACAAACCCTTATTTGGTGTACCATTATAGGCTGTTTTCTGCACATGCCATCAAACTTATTTCTAACCAATAAAAGTGATGACTGACTCCCTCCCCATAGAGTGATGAATTAACCCATTTCTCCACAACATTTAGTTTTCTTGGGAACTATAGATATAATAAATGACTGCTTCCAGTAAAAAAAAAACAAAACAAAAAAACTTGCTTATAAATACTAATAAAACAAATTGAGCATCCTCCAGCTCCAAGACCACAAGACCACATTTTATTCATCTTTGTAGCTCCAGTCCCCCAGCATAGACATGGCATACTTTAGAAGGACAATTCTTATGGGTTGAACAACTGGTGAAAAGAAGGAAACAATCTTTTTCCATCAAGGGGTTATTTTACCTATAAAATGGCAAGCATTCATATCTGTTGATTAGTTATTAAGTCCATTGGATTGACTCTTCTCCTTCCCCGGGTCATATAAATCAACCTATGGGAACGTCATATAGAAATCATAAGAAGTCATTGATGAATTCTACAAACGTAGCTGACATGCCCTAAGGAAGAGGCTAATACCAGGGTCCTGGGGTAGACCCAGTGCCCTCTGGTACCATCCACCACAGGCATTGATGAAACTTATCCTAAAAGATGTAATAATAGTACAACAGGGATGAGGACAGAAGCACCTGGGAGACCCAAGGCATAGCCTCGGGCGATCCTGCAGGAGGGCGAAAGATGGGAGAAGTCTCCCCTTCTGTTTCCTGTCCTCTGCCACACTCCCCACCTGGAGGGAGCTTCAACTAATGCTCAGAGAGCTGAGCTTAAACTCTATTTGAATGCAAGTATTTTACATGTTATTAACCCCCTCACTGTGAACTGTTTTCACAGTGAAACCAGCAATTACCAGGTCAAGATAACTGAATGAGGGGAGACATCTTCCCAGGGCATAATTTAAGGACTTGCTCCTACCTCCATCTGCATCCATTTCCAGCCAGGAATCAAAGGACAGTTTCTAAAGTTTGCCTAGTTGGCCCAGCATCATCATCCTAAAGCAGGGATTGGCAAACCATGACCTGCAGGCCAAAACTTGCTTTTGTGAATAAAGTTTTATTGGAGAATAGCCAGACTCATTTGTTTATGTATTGTCCATGGCTGCTCTGGCACTACAATATAGAATTGAGTAGATGCCTGCAAAGCTGAAAATATTTACTACATGGCCCTTTACAGAAATAGTTTGCTGACCCCTGATTTAAAAGATATTTGTGTTTCATTGTTGTTTGTTTGCTGTTGTTGGTTCTGTTTTGTTTTGATTTGACCACCCAACATCTGAACCCCCTTCCCTCAGAACTCTTCATCTTAAGCGTTTTGGTAGAAGGCAGAGCCCATGTCCTAGGATAAAAGCAGACTAGTCAGATAATCACTTTCCCAGCCTCCCTTGCATCTAAGCCTCAGCCTATCAGAAGCTCCCATCCCAGATGTGGACTCCATAGCTAGTGGCACAAAGAAGCAGGGACAGAAAATATTTTTTGTCACATGGCAGCTTGGGGCTTTGACTACTGGATCCTAGGGTAAGTGACACCATCAGGATCAGCAAGGGCATCTGGTGTCCAGTGCTAGTGATGGTGGCAATATAGAATGGTGTCCAGAGATCAGTTGGCAGTAGTGTCTGTGGCTTCATCCATCTATTCTGGGGGGTGGGGGGAAGGTGGGCTTTGGCCATGGTTTGGGCTGTTGCCCAACCTCACTTTTTGGGAACCCATTTTCCAAACCTGATGTCAGCTTTCCCAGTAATTCTACAAACTACCCCCAAACTCTTTCAATAAGTTTTTTTTTTTCCAGTTTAAATCAGCCAGAGTTTATTTTTGTTGCTTGAACTGAGAGCTCTGAGAGAGTAAAACCATCTCTTTTTTTAAACTTTTCTACAGCAGTTAGCAGTTTACCTATCACTTTCAAATAACCTGTTTTATTCTTACGATGACCCTGTGAAGTATGCTTTTCTGCCCATTTGACAGGTGAAGAAACTGCAGCTAAGTGAGGTTAAGTGATCTGGAACCCACTTTCAGGAAACCATGGAACCAAGTAGGCAGAACTTTTATAACATTATGCACATGCTCATTGGTTTTGCTGATAAATTAAACAAATCCCATCTCTTCTTCAAAGCCAGAAGAGAGCCAGAGCTCTGTTAATACTTCCAAGCGTCTTGCTGTCTTTTTGCCTTGTTTACTCCCAATCAGGTGGCTTTATTTTTTATTTGAAAATGTCATCACCACGTCATTAGCAGTGCGCTGTTACCTGAGAGTGAGAAGAAGTGTCCCCAAGCCATATGGCTGAGTTTAATTTCAGTGGTCACGGTGTAATCCCATTGAAATGGCTTCCCTTTGCAATCAAAACCGCATTTCACACTTTACCAAGATGGGGGACAGCTCTTGTCTTCCCTGGAGTAATATAGATCTCCCCAGGCAGCCAAGGCCAATGGAAAAGGCTTTCTTCTCCAGGCCAGCAGCAGGTGGGGGGCAGGGCTAGGAAATCAGCATGAATCGGGAAGAGGCAAGAGAGGACAGACAGGAACGCTAGGAGAATCAGTGTCAAAAGTTAATCCTCTGCATTCACCTCCTAGAGTTTACCATTGGGGACATTCAACCTCTGTAACTTAGGAAAAGTAAATTGAAAATAGGTCACCTTTATGGGATTGGCGGTTTTATCATGCCTACAATTGTGGTTTCTAAAGTTGATTTTCTGCCTTGTCTCTCCAGAAGGGCTAAAATTATTTATCAATGTCTACAAACTGGTCTTATATTACAGTGACCTAATTAGTCATAATCTCCAGGAATATGTATTTTAAGCAAACCTACCCCATTTAGTAAAATGCAAATCATCTTAGTCTAGTGTGTGAAAATCACTGGTGTAAATAAATATGAAAAGGAAATTGACTGCAAAACAAGCAGAATGAAAGAATCAGATATAACTTTTTTCTTAGTTTACAAATTGCTGAAGTCGTTTGTTTAAATTATTACAATACCTAGTGTTAGTGAAGCTGTGAGGAAGTTGGTACTCACATGAGCTTCTGGTAGAATAGTAACTAATTCAAACTTTCTGAACGTGACCTGGTAATATGAATCCAAAAGCCTTCAAAAACTGCATTCCCTTTGACAGAGCAGCTCTCCTTCTGCAGATCTGTCCTAAGGACATAACCATAATGCAATTGTTTGGTTATAAGGTTTTCATCCCAGGGTTTACTAGCAAGTAGTAAAAAAGAAAAATAAGAAGAGAAAAAGAAAGAAA
>JAQZBX010072679.1:0-15035 GCA_029593785.1 Cabassous unicinctus | reverse complement strand
AGGCCTTTTCCATCAAGCATTTCACAATTCCTCCAAAAAATACCCCTTACCATTTATAAAACCATTCCAAAATTTTGGTAATTACAAAAGCACTACCCCATCCTGGTGCCAAATTCTGTATTAGTCAGCCAAAGAGGTGCTCATGTGAAATACCAAAAATGGGTTGGTCTTTATAAAGGGTATTTATTTGGGGTAGAAGGCCACAGTTACCAGGCCATAAAGCATAAGCTTCATCCCTCACCAAAGTCCATTGTCACGTGTTGGAGCAAGACAGCTGCCTACATTTGCCCAGGGTTCAGGCTTCTTGGGTTCCTCTCTTCCCAGGGCTGCGTTTCTCTCCGGGCTTAGCTCCTGTTTCCTCCACAAGGTCAGCTGTAGGCGATCAGGTGAACGGCTTGGTTCTCTTCTCCTGGGGCCTTCTTTCCAACATCAAACTGCTTCTCAAAAGAATGCTTCAACTCTGTTCTTGCCATGCCTTTTATATCCGATTCCCCACGCACCAAGGGGTGGGGCTCAACGCCCTAATCATAACCTAATCATGCCCAGATTAACAGATCAGTTAACAAGCATCATCTATTTATATTTTTGGAATTCATAATTACATCAAATTGGCCAACGGTTACACTCATCTTCTCGTTTCCCTGGCTAACCTGCCTCAGCTCCCCCCTTGGAGTTCACGCCCTTATTCTTAAGGGGGTGCTGAGGGGCGATGGTCATCCTTCTGTGGTTACTTCCTGCTGGTCAGGGCAGTCGTCTCTGCCTGACGGGGCGTAAGCCTCTGGCTATTTTGTTGAGGTCGAGGAAAGATGGGTCCGACACTGTGGCTGGAACTGGTTGAAATCCCTGCATGACTAATATCTTGTTCTGGAAGATGATGATTTTGGAAGAAATAAACTTAGAATTTTGAAAATACATGGCCCCACTAAAAGGATAAAGAAGATGGTGGTAAGTGGGCCCTAAAAGGGGGCCAGCCACGACATACTGGACCATGTCCTTTGGCTTTTAATTATGGATTCAATAACCTTAATAGGTATGAGTATTTAGTTTTTATCTTTTTGTGACAGTTTCAAGTATATTTCGGAATGCTATGTTTTTCAAGGAATTTTTCAGTCTCCTCCTAGTTGTCAGATTTATTGCCATAAGATTGTTCATATCATTCTCTTATTTTAACGTGTGGTGACATTACCTTTTTCATCCCTGCTATTGGTAATTTGTGTTTTATTCTCTTTTCGCCCCTTACTCAGTCTTGTTAGGACTTTTTCAATTTTATTATTTTTTCAAAGAAACAATTTTTGTCTTTGTTGATATTCTCTATCATTCATCTGTTTTCTGTTTTTTGATTTCTGCTTTTCTCTTTATTACTTTCATTTTATATGATTTGGGTTTACTTTCCTCTTTTTATAGTATCTCGAGATGGAAGCTTAGGTTATTCATTTTAAGCCTTTGTCCTTTAATTTATACTTTTTTCATTTTTAAAAATTTTATTAAAATATATAATTCATACATGAACATACATAAACAATAACTGTACAGTAAAATTTGTGAATTTACAAAACAAACGTGCATATCATCATACAAGGCTCCCATACATCTCCCCACCACCAAGACCCTGCATTGTTGTGAAACATTTGTTACAAACTGTGAAACAGTATTGTCAAAATATTCCTACTAACCATAGTCCATATCTCAAATTTTGTATAGTTTCCCCCCAACTCTTTTATTCAATAAACAAATCAATTTTATAGATACATATTGATAAAGCATATGATATATCCAAAGTGTACAATCAATAGTATTTGGTATAATCACATAGTTGTGCATTCATCACTTGATTATTAAAGCATTTTCATTATTTCAATATTTATAATAATAAACAAAAAACAGAAAAACAAGAAAATTCCTCAGCTCTCAATCTCTCTGTTTCCCCTGCTGTACATAACTGCTATTTCTGGCTATTCTTGCACAATTATTTATTTGTTTATTAAGTAGTTTTATTGAGATATATTCATTTACCATATGATCTATCCAAAGCGTATAATCAATGACTTTTTTTTTTTAGTGGATAAAAAGTCCTTTGTTGTAAAATTGTAAAATAAATAGAAAAATAGATCGAAAGAAATTACAAATTTTAAATGTAAGTGCAAGGCTGAGTTAGATTTAACATAATCAATTGTAAAAAATAGATAGCATAGCAATAAATATTTATAAGTGTAAATAATAATTGAACTACAGTAGAAATTAATTATAACAATTCTAATTTTTATATTATAGGTCTAACTATTGGACATAATCTCTAAGAATGAAATAAATTATTAGTTTAGTCATTTAATTTCCATTTAGGCCATAATTCTTTCTAGATAATCAAATTCTTATTTGGGAATTCTTCACATCTTTTTGGAATGAATTACAGGAGATAACAATTTTGCCAACTCTTAATTTTATGAGGCAGAAAATCTCAAAATCTTGTTCAGCAATAGTCATGCTAAATCATTATTAATCCAGATAGATTATTTTAATTAAAGAGTATGAATAAGAAAGGGTTAAAGAAATCGAGGTATCCAAAAGTATATCTCTTCTCCAACCCTCCTCAATTAAAAGCAAGTGTTTATTTTGTATGAAAAAAATTACAGAATACTGATCATAGGAATAATTAGCCAGTTGCATTGAGTAATTATTGTTCGTATACTGTAATGTTGTTATTTTACATTTATCTGGTCTACTGCAGCTCTTTTTTGGTTACTGTTTGCATGGAATACCTTTTTCTAACCTTTCACTTTTAATCTGATTGTGTCCTTATGTCTGAGGTAGGTCTCTTGTAGACAACATATAGACGGCTGTAGCAGTTTGATACTATTTATGAATTCCAAAAATACATATTGGATTATGTTTGTAAACTGGTCTGTTCCTCTGGGTGTATTAGATTGTATTAGATTCAGAGATTTCACTTTTACTTGATTAGATTAAGATTGGGGTTTTGATTCGGCCACATCAGTAGGATGTTGGGTCCCTGGTGGGCAGGGACTCAGAGAAAACAACATAGCAGAGGAGAGAGTTTGGGTTTTGATGCTGGAGCCCCGGAAAGTAAATACACAGGAGAAGAACATAGAGGAATAGAGACAGCTTTGTAGACACAGCAGAGGCCCTGGGAAGAGAATGAGCCTGATATCTTATAGCTGCAGCTGAGCCTGGAGAGAAACTAGCCCTGGGAGAGAAATGAGACTTATCCCAGCCTACAGCCGATACTGGAAGAAGTTGGGACCACAGGAGCCTTAAGAGGAAGAGGAAGGCTGAACCCTTGCAGACTTCACCTGCCATCTTGCTCAACGCATGGCAAATGACTGGATGAGAAAGTACCTCTTATGGTACCCTGAGTTGGACTCTTTAGGGCCTGGTAGCTGTAAGCTTCTACCCCAAATAAATACCCTTAATAAAACCAGCAGATTTCTGGTACTTTGCATCAGTACCCTTTTGGCTGATTAATTCAATGGCTCATTTATTTTTATCCATTCTATTAGTCTTTTGATTGGGGAGTTCAATCCATTAACATTCAATGTTCAATCTATTAACATTCAGTGTTATTACTGTAAAGGCATTACTTCATCCATTTTGTTCTTTGGCTCTCTGTTGTCATTTCATTCTATTGTCTGTCTTATCCTTTAGTTTACCCCTCTTAATAATCTTCATTTCTAAACTCTTCTCCAATTCTCTCACCCTTGTTTTTTCCTTTCGGGCTTCAGCACTCCCTTTAGTATCTCTTGCAAATCTGGTCTTTTGGTTACATATTCTATCAGTTTTTGTTTATCTGTGAAGACTTAGACTTACCCTCATTTTGAAGAACAGCTTTGCCAGATACAGAATTCTTGGCTGGCAGTTTTTCTCTTTTAGTACTTTGAATACATCATACCACTTTCTTCCTAACTCCATGGTTTCTCATGAGAGGTCTGCATTTAATCTTATCAAGTTTCCCTTGTACATGATTACAGCAGTTTGGCATTGTTTATGAATTCCAAAAATAGTTATTGGATTATGTTTGTAAACTGGTCTATTGGAGGTATCACTTTTAATTGATTAAATTATAATTAGGACTTTGATTGGGCCACATCAGTAGGGCTTTGAGTCCCTGCCCCTTGGTGGGGGGGGTGGTGCTCACACAGAAAAGACATGGCAAGGACAGAATTGGGAGTTTTTGAGCTTGAGCCCGGGAAGTTAACACACAGGAGAACACAGAGGAATAGAGACGGCTCCTTAGATATGGCAGAAGCCCCAGGGAGAGAGACAGAGCTGTTCGCCTGATAGTCTACAGCTGGCCTTGTGGAGAGAGCACAGCAGCTGAGCCCAGAGAGAAATGGAGCCCTGGGAAGAGAGGAACCCAAGAAGCCTGAACCCTCGCAGACGTTGGGAGCCATCTTGCCCCGACACGTGGCAATAGACTTTGGTGTGGGAAGTAACATGTTTTATGGCCTGGTAACTGTAAGCTTTTACCCCAAAATAAATACCCTTTATAAAAGCCAACCCATTTCTGGTATTTTGCATCAGCACCCCTTTGGCTGACTAATACAGTGATGCTTTGCTTTTCTCTGGCTGCTTTTAGAATCCTCTCTTTATCTCTGATGTTTGTCATTCTGAATAGCAGGTGTCTCGGGGTAGGTCTGTTCGGATTTATTCTGTTTGGGGTGTGTTGTCCTTCTTGGACATTGATATTCATGTCCTTCTTAAGGGTTGGGAAGTTTTTGGTTATTATTTTCTCAAATAGTCTTTCTTCCCCTTTTCCATTTTCTTCTCCTTCTGGGACACCAATAATGTGAATGTTTGTGTGTTTCGCATTGTCATTCAGTTTCTTGAGACTCTGTTCCATTTTTCCCATTCTCTTCTCTTTCTGTTCTGTCTTTTCCAGTTCAGATGTTCTGTCTTCAAAATCACTAATTCTGTCTTCAAGCAATTCAAATCTGCTCTTATGTGCCTCTAATGTATTTTTAATCTCATCCATCGTGTCTTTCATTCCCATAAGGTCTCTCTGTCACAATTGTTCTTTATGCTCTCCCAGTGTCTTCTTAATATCCAGTTGTTCTTTATGCTCTCCCAGTGTCTTCTTAATATCCTTATTTCTTTAGTCATATTTTCCTTAAATTCTTTGAAGTGATTTAGGAAAGTTGTATGATTATCACTGATTAATTGTATTAAATCCCATATCTCTTCAGGGTATTTGATTTGTTATTTTGCCTGTGCCATCTCTTCCTGTTTCCTAGTATGGCTTGTAGTTTTGTGTTGATGTCTAGACATCCAAATATGTTGGTGAATTTACTCTGATGGCTAATTTCTCTCTCTTGCCTATTTATTTTCACAGCTCTTCTTTGATATTTGGTTCAACTTACTCTCAGTTTTTAAAACTGCCCAGCTTAAGTTTTCAAAAATCAGGCCAGGAACTCACTAGTGGGGCGCAGATTTCCCCCCAGGGGTTCGATACAGAGAGCACAGCTTTTGTTCATGCAATTTCCAGACTGGCCAGCAGATGGCACTAGTCAGTGCACCTTTGCAAGAAGGTGTGTCAGGCTTTCCTATGTTCTTGTGTTGGATCTCCAGATTCACAGTGGACTCTGCTGGCCGAATTCACTGAAGAAAAGCACCTCGATCTCCCCTCCCTTTTCCCGTGAAATAGCTGACAGGGAGGAGGATGTCTGCACCCCTTTCAGTCAGCTGCAGTGAGGTAGGTGTTTTACCCCAGCTAATATCTTTGGGGGGGAGCCCTTCCTGGCCGCCACAGGGGCCTGGAAACTGTTTGTCCTTTAGGCTGCTTCTCCTCTCTGCCCCTCGCCCTCCTGGGAGCTGTGCGGCACTGTCCTGGTCTGCAGACCCCAAAGCAGGTCCCTCGCACACCTTTGGGCTCTTTCTCCCTTGTTTTCATGAGAGCGTCCACACCATCTTCCCACAATCCTCCTTTAATACATCCCTTTAAAGCTCTGGTTTTCCTTCTAATCGCTGCTTAAGCTGCACTTCACCCATTTTGATATATTTTGTTTTCATTATTTTTTAGTAAAAACATTTTATAGTTTCCATTGTAAAATTCTAATTTATACTATGGAAATATCACAATGATAACTAGAAAATGGGCTGTTTAGAAGTGTGTTTCTTAATTTCCAAATGTTTGGAAATTTTTATCTTTTATTCATTTTTCAAATTGTATTTTTTTAAATTTTTTAAAAGATTTATTTATTTATTTATCTATCCCCCCCTTGCTGCTTGTGCCTGCTGTGTCCATTCGCTGTGTGTCTTCTCTGTGTCTGCTTATCTTCCCCTCGCTGTGAGGTCCTGCTGCATCAGCCCACTAGGATGCGCGGGCCAGCCTGCCCTCACAAGGAGCCTCCCATATGGTAAACGGGGGCTCTATCCACTGAGCCACTCCCGCTTCCCCCAAATTGTATTTTGGTTAGAGAACATACTCTGTATAATTTCAGTCCTTTGAAATTTATTGAGTCTGCTTTATGGCCTAGTTATATGGGCAATTTTGGTAAATGTTCCATGTGGATTTTAAAAGAATATGTATTTTGCAATAGTTGGGTGTAGTGATTAATAATTGTTATTAAGGTCATATTGATTAATATTATTGTTTAAATCTTCATCCTTTCTGATTTTTTTGGGTCCAATTGCTTTATTGATTACTGAGAAAGACATGTTAAATCTCTACTATTGTGGATTTGTCTTGTTCTTTTGGTTCTCTAACTTTTTGCTTCATATATGTATGAGTTTAATGCTGCTGTTTTTTTAAAATTTATTAAAAAAAATTTTTAATTAAAAAAATACCCCCTTACCCTTATCCCAGTGAGCTTGTAACATCTAATCTGTTTCCTATCTCTGCAATTTTGCTATTTTTAGTCATTTCTTAAAAGTGATATCATACAGTGTTTGTTCTTATATACCTTTTTTATTTCACTGAGCATAATGTTTTCAAGGTTCTTCCATGTTGCAGCATATCTTATAACTTCATTCTGTCTTAGGACTGAATAATATTCCATTGTGTGTGTGTGTACCACATTTTGTTTACCCATTTATTTGTTGATAGACACAGGTTGTTTCAGATTTTGTTTTTTTGTGAATACTGCTGTGATAAACATTAGTGTACAAGTATTTGTTTGAGACCTTGTTTTCACTCTCTCTGGGTATATACCTAGAAGTGGAATTACCTGGTCATATGGTAATTCTGTATTTAACTTTTTGAGGACTTGCCATATTGCTTTCTACAATTGCTGCACCATTTTACATTCCCACCAACAATGCTCTGGAGTTCCAATTTCTCTATATCCTCTTCTACACTTGTTATTTTCTGATTGTAGTATCATGGGTGTGGGGGGCGGATGTGGCTCAAATGGTTGGGCGTCCGTCTGCCATATGGAGAGACCTGGGTTTGATCCCCGGGACCTCCCAGTAAAATAAAGAAAAAGCATAGAAGATGCACGGGTGTGCCGTTAGGCCCTGTGCGCGGGCAAGCCCCCAGGCCCCGCTGAGCCACGCAGCAAGATGATGACGTAACAGGAGAGAGGGACGCAGGGGAGAGCCAAGACGAGACGTGCTGGAAAACCAGGAACTGAGGTGGCGCAGGTGGCAGAACGCCTCTCTCCCACATCAGAGGTTCCCAGGATTGAATCCCAGTGAAGACAAGGGGAGAAGGATGAGAGGAAAGGGCAGGAAACAGAGAGAATTGCCCAGCGAATGGACACAAAAACAGCAAAAATGGGGGGCGGGGGTGGGGTTAAAATGGATAAAAAGTGAAAAAAAAAAGCCATCTCCCTAATTTGCAGCACTCTTTAAAAAAAAAATATCGGGGTGTGAGGTCTCATTGTAGTTTAGATTTGCATTTTCTCAATGGCTAATGGTGATGAACATCTTTTCATATGTTTATTGGCTATTTGTATATCTTCTTTGGAGAAATATCTCTTCAAGTCCTCTGCCCACCTTTAAATTGGGTTTTCTTTCTGATGTTGCATTTTGAAAGTTCTTTAAATATTCTGGATATTATGCCCAACAATTTTCTCCCATTCTGTTGGTTGTCTTTTCATTTTCTTGGTAATTTCCTTTGATGCAGAAAAGTTTTTAATTTTGATGAAATCAAATTTATCTGTTGTTTCTCTTGTTGCATGTGCTTTGGTGTCATATCGAAGAATCCATTGCTGAAACCCAGGTCATAAAGATTTTCTCCTATGTTATCTTCTGAGAGTTTCAGAGTTTTAGCTCTTATATTTAGCTCTTTTATTTATCTTATATTTAGGTCTTTGATCCACTTTGAGCTGATATCTGTATGTGGTGTGAGGCTGGGGGGCTAACTTTATTCCTCTGCATGTGGATGTCCAGTTTTCCCAGCACATTTGTTGAAGAGCCTCTTCTTTCCCCACTGCATGTACTTAGCGCCCTTGTCAGATATCAATTGTTCATAAGAGTGATGTCATCAACATGGTGACATAAAGCATCCCCTGGAAAAGTGCCCCCTCAGAAACGATGAATGAAAGGACAAACCCCACTTGCTTGGAACTCTGGAGGATGATAGAGACTGGAGGAGGACCCCCCTAATGCTGAACCGAAGAAAAAGAAAAAAACACCAAAAAAGATAGGACCTGCCAGTTCAGAGCCCGTCCCCCCTCTCGGCCCCCTGCAGCTGGAGAGGCAGGCAGCGTGGCCCGGCACCTCCTGCCTTGTACGCAGAGCACAGAGCCTTCACGGCAGGGAGAGCCCGGGGCTGCAGTCCACAGAGACCCAGGGAGGCTCACAGGCGGCAGACTAGCACATACACACAAAAAGGCCCCCAGGAACTACGAGAGCACAGCAAAATTGTTGGCAAGAGGCACACACACTCAGTCCAGCCTCCGATTTGCTGGATCACCTAAATGAAAAAAAGGACCTTTTTCAGTTAATCCAAGTTGGCTCCCCAGAGTGGAATACCCTAATGGGGAAGTAGCAGAAAGCAGAGAAACCTCACAGGAAAAAAAAGAGGAAAATGGAATTGCTGTGAGGTATGGTGGATCCCAGAACTGGAAAGTGTGATAAAAATGGGGCACTGAGTGAGGGAGAGAAATTAAACAAATCATAGGAGCTGAGGAGAAAATTCTGCACAAAAACAAACGGAAAAATCAGGATTCCCAGAGAAGGAACAGAATAAAGGAAGCTTTCTCCTGTAGGTGAAACAATTGCACATAAAAGGGCAATCCTAAAAATTTTACCTCATATCAAGGAGCCTTCCTGAGAGGCTGCGTACCCACGGCGCAGCTCCCCAATGGAGACGCTTTCCGGAGTAAGAGGACCTCCTGGCCCCTCGTCACCCCCGAGGGTGGCACTGGCAGAGCACAGGGGCCAGACTGCAGATGAGACGATATCCAGGTTTTGCACGCTGTCTTTTTTCATGTGTGTACTTGTGTAAAAACACTGGTGAGGAAGTATAGACCCTCAAAACAAATGGAAAAAAATAGAGAAATGTGGCACCGTGTCTCGGAGCAGATTGGCACCAGCCTGGGTTCTTCCAGGGTCTGGGAGCAGATTGGCACCAGCCTGGGTTCTTCCAGGGTCTGGGAGCAGATTGGCACCAGCCTGGGTTCTTCCAGGGTCTGGGAGCAGATTGGCACCAGCCTGGGTTCTTCCAGGGTCTGGGAGCAGATTGACACCCAGCCTGGGTTCTTCCAGGGCACCGTTTTTATGGTGGCTGAGTTAGAACAGGTCGCGAGCCTGCGGTGCTGCCATCTCTAAAGCCAGGCCTGGCTGCGGGGAGCCATGGCGCTGGGCCTGGGCACGGCGGCAGACGGGCTTCTCAGACCCAGGGTGGGGGCCACCAGACTGGGGCCTGCTACAGCTGCCTCCACCCGGGACCCTCCTGCCCAGAGCTCACCCCACTCTGGAGCTCAGGTTCTCCAGCCTCCTTGCCAGGGACTACGCTCTGAGCTTCCGCCGTTCCCTTCTCCCCAGCGTCCCTCAGTCTCCCCTGCCTTCTGGGCCCCCACCCACCTAGGCTCACCTCCTCTGCCACTTACCTGTGTGCCACCCTGGGCAGGTTACCTAATAGCTCTCTGCCAGCTGCCATGGCTCGGTGTGCCTGGAAGGACACAGCTCCAGTATGGTAAGTGCCCTTACTGTTATTTTAGAGCCTGGCATCTTGAAAGCTTGTCTAGATGTTTTGTCACCACTTTCTCTTTTTCATTCACTTCTAAAAATCTCTATTATAGAAATGTTCATGTATACAAAACTAGAGAATTGTTCACTGAACTCGTCTTGTGTCTTTCACATGCACAACCCGCCACACGACGCGCACACATCCCACATGACGTGCACACACTTTTCCTAGAGTATTTTAAAGCAGATTCCACACCACAGGTCACGTCCACCCACTGGTACTTCAGGGAGCATCACTGACGAGTGTGGATGTTCCTGAGCAGGTGACACCTGACCACACCTCATACCTGCTCACAGTCAGACTTCTGCATTTTATTGTGACTCCTGTGGGGGCTGAGGGCCTGCCCAGCCCCAGGAATGGCTGACGACTCCCAGGCACGCCCAGCGACTAGCGGTCGCCGACAGTCCCTGGAAGAGGCTGCAAGGCTGGCCACGCACCAGAAGCTGGAGGCGGACACACTGGCCTGGCAGAGGGACACGAGCGGGTCCGTGTGGGCCCCTCCCCAGCCAAGGGGTGCGGGAAGCCGTCCTCTCTGCTGTGCTCCTACCGCACACGGCTCCCCTCTTTCCCTGCTCCCGTCGCACACCGCTCCCCTCTGGCCTTTCTGCTACTGCACACCGCTCCCCTCTGGCCTTGTTCGACCTCCCGGCCACAGCCGGCACGGTGAATGGCGCCTGCCTCCCCAAGCACCTTCTCCATGTGGCCTCCTGGGCAGTCGCCCACAGTGCACCTGGCAGGCCCCGGGGGACAGTGGCAAGCTGCCGGGCCTTGGCTGGTGGCTGCACCTCCCCTGGGCTCCACGTTACACCTGTGCCCTGGTGGCACAGGGTCAACCCCTCCCTCTCACAGGCCATCTGTCCAGTTTCCTAGAAGTGGCTGACTTTTCTCTGAAACTGTGTCCTTCCTACTTCCCTGTGAAAATATCCTTCCTTACAGGAGAGGATGAAGCTGGAAGGTGGAACTTCTTCATGCTCCTCTGAACCCTGGGCATCTCCTAGTTTGTTGGGCGAACTGTTACTGGCTCTTGAAATAAAAACTGTGGGAATCCGTGTCGGGGTGCCCCGACCACTCCACCTCACCCTCTTGTCCCTGGGGCTTCATTCCCAGGCCCAGGCTTCTGCGCCACGCGACGGAGGGAGGCGCTGGGTGGCAGGGACGCGAGGCCGGCCCGCTGGGAACCAGGCAGGGACCAGGGCGACCCCGGCGCCTCTCCTGCGCGCTCAGCGCCCCCGACCCTGCCCCTCGCCCCAACACCTTCCGCCAGGGCCTGGATTGACCCCCGGGCCCCTACGCCCACGCCCTCCAAGGGTGCACGAGAAACGCCAGGTGGCTGCAGACGGCTGGTAGAGCCCGGCGCCCTCTGAGGGCTCGCGGGTGCGCCACGCACTGGCGGCAGCGGTTACGCGGGCTTCCCGGGCTCCGGGTCCTCGCTTTTCTGTTTCTCCGTTTCCCATTTCAGGAACGGGAAGCAGCTGCCGTGGGCGGGGCGCACAGAGGCCGGATTTCCCGGGCCGGCCGGCCCAGGTGAGGCGGGACACGCTGCCGGCGGGCGGGGCCGGCGCGGTGGACCCGGTGGGGGCGGAACCGGGGGAGGCGGGGCGGCCCGAGGCGGAGCCGGGACCTGGGGTGCCCCGGGAAGGAGGGGCGCAGGCGGCGGACTGAGCCTCCGCCCGTGGGCCTGCCCCCCACAGAGCAAGCCTGCGCCGGAAGGGGGGCTTCAGGCCCGAGCCGCTTCCCTGGGACCAGCACAGGCGCCCATGCCGATCTGGGAGTAAACATTGGTGGGGCCCAGGCAAGAAGCGCTCCCGTTCAAATAGCATCATCTCTAGTGGGCAGGAGCTCTGCCGAGGTCACGGTCGTTGAAACGTGGCCTTGTGAGCGGAAAACGTGTCCCGGCGCCGATCTGGGCCAGGCGGGCCTAGGCCAGGGTCGCAGAGCGCGGGGGGCCGCGTCCCGGGGGCGGCGCGGCGCCGGGGGGAGGCTGGCGGCTGGGGAGGCTGGGCAGCGCCTGGGAGAAGCCGCCTGGGTGTAGACCCTCGTTGGAGCGGCTGATCCAGCTGTGCTCACAATTAGATTTCAGCGGTGAGACAAGGGCAGAGGTTGGGGTGGAAATCGGGGCGGGGGGTCCCTGCTCACCTCAGGCCGGTGTTCAGGACTCACCCCGCCCCCTGGAGAAGAGCTGGAGCTCCTTGGAAGAGCAAGCCCAGTACGGGAACAGCCATTTCAGGTAGCCCGTCCATACCAGCTGTCACCTGTACATCCAACTCCTTCTCAGCCCAGACAATGGGCGTTTCCTGCTGCCTGTCATGGGCTCCCCACACCCAGACCATCTCCACCCTTGGAGTTCAGAAAACACCCGGTTGTTAGTCGTGATGTGCTCTCTGGGAGCCACAGGATGGGGGTTAAATGTCTGGATCAGACCCCAAACTTTACCACAAACACACCGTGTGATTTCAGGAAAGATACCCAAAAAAATTGATGTAGAAAGAAATGTGCCAAGACTCTCTGCCTGTTTTCCTTTCCATCTATGAAACATGTTTAGGACAGGGATAGGCATGGATTAAATGAGTCCATATCTGTGATGTGAAGGCAGGCAGGCCTGGATTTTCTGGTCCAGGTATGTGGTTTACAGAGGACAGGGACAGGCCTGGGCTTTCTGGTCCATATACATGACGTGTAGGGGACAAGGACAGGCAGCTTGTGCTCGGTGTTAGCTCTGTGGCTCACCACTGTGGAGGTGCTAAGATGCCTTCTCAGACCCTACCCACCTCATGGCACTATTCTGAGGCTCCAGGTAGACAACTGCTGCATCGAGGTCCATCCAGCCGGAAAATAAGAGACTTAACTCAACTCCCGACTGCTGGGCTTGGTCCAGGGCTTGCCTTACCTGGCTGCACACCAGAATAACTCAGGGGTATTTGTCATGCCACCTGTGACAGTTTGAGATTATGAATCCCCAAAAGAGAAAGATTATTTGTAAACTAATCTGTTCCTCTGGATGTGACATCCTTTATTGTATTCAATTCAGTGAGGGGCCTCTGATTAAGTTTACTTGATAAAATCAATTCAGGGTTTCTGATTGGTCTGTATCAGTAATGCGTAACTCAGGTTGAGTCCCTGCCCCCTTGGTGGGCTGATATAAATGGGCACTCAAGTAGGCACACGAGGAGTGCTCCATAGACACCAGAGGAGAGAACCTTGTCATTTTGATCCTGCCATGTGACAGAAAGGCGAAGACTCAAACAGCTGAGGCCCTGGGGAGAGAGGAGCCATTCACCTGATAGCTTACAGCTGACCTTGGGAAGAGAGCGGAGACTGATATAGAAAGCCCGGAAAGAAATGAGCCCTAGGCCAGGAGAGAGAGGAAGCCCTGAGACAAGCCCTGTGCCAGCCTGCAGCTGAGAGGAAGCCCAGAGGGAAGGCTGAGCCTCGCAGAGATGAGCCACCATCTTGCTTCAACACGTGTCAAGTGACGGGTGAGAGAACCACCTTGACTTGGACCTGAAGGCCTTGGGGCTGCAAGCTTTTACCCCTAATAAACACCCTTTATAAAAGCCAACAGGTTTCTGGTACTTTGCATCGAAACCCCTTTGGCACACTAACATAGCAACAAAAGTACTTTATTGTGGGGGCAAGTTCAAGGCCACCACTTCTCCAGGAGGTGGCACAGCCTCAGGTCCAGCTCCTTCCATGTCCTCCTGGGGTGGCATGTGTGGGCTTTCACCCCTTCACATTGACCGGGAGACCAGAGCTTCTCCTCGCTGACCCCACTGTTCCGCCTCCTGCCGTAACCCCTCCAGCACCTCCTCCACCCCCAGAGCTCCCCCTGGACCTGGTGGAGCTCAGCCCAGGACCCCCTACTCTGCACGGTCATCCACAGGCACTTGTTTGAAACTCCCCTCGTGTCCTGACGACATGGCCTGGTGCTCCGCAATGGTCTTCAAATCCTCTCCTTTCTTTGCCACCAAGCTGGGGAGGCAAATTTTTAGTAGCCTTGGTTTTTTTGGCCCCTGCATCCCAAGTGCATTGTTAAGGACAGACACTTCCTTGACGAGATTGTCAATGTTATTCATCGTTGCCTGGGAAGCTGTTTTTATGAATTCCAGGTGTTGCTCACACTCTCTGTATGTTTTAACCAAAAGCTTCGTTGTTGCAGACAACTCTTTCAGCTCCAGGTAGGTCTGTTGCTCGAGATCTTGCCAACCTTTGCTGTCTCTAAACAGCACAAGCCCAAAGATGAGAAGGGCTCCCCAGATGACACGCCACCAGGACAGCAGGTAGAAGTCAGTCCCAGGACAAATGTCTTCAGGCCATGGGAACCTCAGCCCCTCGGCAGAGCAAGTTGTCAGAAGTACGCTTTGAGCAGTACTGGGCACTGCTGGGGCCTCAACGCTGGGCCGTGGACCATAGATGTTTCCTAGCCTACCTTGCCCAGGGTCAGCACCTTCGACCGTCATGGCCAAGTCCTGGCCTGGTCCTTCCATATGAAGATCCATTCCAGCCTGAGCCGGTGACCTTGGATTTCTCTGAGAGTCTGATATGGAGTCCATGGGCCTCCAGGTGCTGGCCCTTGGCTGCCCATGGCTGCACGTGGATTCCACTGCAGAGACATTGGATGGACAGCATGGAGTTGCCTGCTGGTCTGAGGGCCTCCGGGCACTGGCCCGTGGCTGCCCATGGCCACATGTGGATTCCACTGCAGAGACATTGAAGGAACAGTATAGAGTCGCCTGCTGGTCTGAGGGCCTCCGGGCACTGGCCCGTGGCTGCCCACGGCCACATGTGGATTCCACTGCAGAGACATTGAAGGAACAGTATAGAGTCGCCTGCTGGTCTGAGGGCCTCCGGGCACTGGCCCGTGGCTGCCCACGGCCACATGTGGATTCCA
>JAQZBX010072677.1:0-15034 GCA_029593785.1 Cabassous unicinctus | reverse complement strand
GTGGTGAGTCAGGCCCTACCAAGCCACG
This sequence comes from Cabassous unicinctus, assembly GCA_029593785.1. Lineage (NCBI taxonomy): Eukaryota > Metazoa > Chordata > Mammalia > Cingulata > Chlamyphoridae > Cabassous > Cabassous unicinctus. The sequence goes on along the minus strand of JAQZBX010072677.1, from coordinate 15,006 downwards.
CAGCAATATGATGACGCAGCAAGGGAGAGACACAGGAGAGAGCCAAGATGAAACATGCCAGAAACCAGGAACTGAGGTGGCGCAGGTGTCAGAGTGCCTCTCTCCCACATTGGAGGTCCCTAGGATCGAATCCTGGTGAAGACTGGAGGAGAAGGATGAGAAGAGAAGGCAGGAAACAGACACAGAGGATCACCCAGTGAATGGACACAGACTGCAAGCATGGGGGGGAGGGGATAAATAAAGTAAATAAATTAATCTTAAAAAAAAATAAAATAAACAAAAGAGGCTTTTTTGGGCCTTTACAGCCTCCGTCTCCAAGGCCCTTGGAAGCTAGTTTGCAATCCATTGCTGGGTCCATGGCCCTGATTTGAGCAACTAAACAGGGACAATCCTAAAGACCTAGAACAAGTTGAACCAAGAATCAAAGAGGAAAGCAGGTGTAGCTCAGTGGTTGGGCACCTGCTTTTCATGTACAAGGTGCCAGGTTCCCCAGTGCCTGCTAAAATAATAATAACAATAACAATAATAATAATAGGGAAGTGGATGTGGCTCAAGTAATTGAGCTCCTGTCTACCACATGGGAGGTCCATGGTTAGGTTCCTGGTGCCTCCTAAAGAAGACAGCAAGCTGGCGTGACAGGCAGGCTCGACAAGCTGATGCAGCAAGAGACACAAGAAGAATAACATAATGACAGACACAACAAAGCAGGGAGCAGAGATTCCTGGTGCCTCCTAAAGAGGATGAGCAAACAGCAAGCTGATGCGATGGGCAGGCGTGGCAAGCTGACATAACAAGATGACACAACAAGAGACACAAGAAGAAAAACAAACGAGAGACACAATAAAGCAGGGAATGGAAGTGGCTCAAGTGATTATTATGCGCCTCCCTCCCATATCGGAGGTCCCGGGTTTGTTTCCCAGTGTCTCCTAAAGAAACAAGGAAGATGAACAGACACAGCAAGTGCAAATAATAAGGGGTGGGGAGAAATAAATAAATAAAATAAATCTTAAAAAATAATAATAAATTTTAAAAAAAGAACAGTGGTAACACAAAGCCACCCACCACTAAATTCCAACACAAGAGAAACAGAAAATCAGAGTAAACTCACCAAGATAATCAGATGCCATTATATCAGCAAAAACTACAAGCCATACCAAGAAAAAGGAAGATATGACTCAGGCAAAGGAAGAATCAAAGTTCCAGACAAGAAACAGGATTTGAGACAACTTATCAATGATGTTCATACAAATCTAAATCAAATCAAGGAGTGGAAAGAAAATATGGCTAAAGAGATAAAGGACATCAAGAAAACACTGGAAGGGGGGAATACAACTACGGACCAAAGTAACTTATTATTCTAGTAATGGAAGAACTTGTAACACTGATATAAAGATAGTGATCAACAGAGGTTCTGAGGGGAGGGGGACTGAAGAATAGGTGTAACATGAGGCATTTTTGGGACACTGGAGTTGTTCTGCATGATATTGCAATGATGGATGCAGGCCATTATACATTTTGTCAAAACCTATAAAATTGTACAGTGCAAAGTGAAAACCATAATGTAAACTATAGACCATGGTTAGTAGCAATGCATCAATATTTGTTCATCAGTTGTGACAAATGTATCACACTAATGAAAGATGTTATTAATAGGGGAACATGTTAAAGAAGGAAAGGGTGGGATATATGGGAATCCCCTATATTTTTGATGTAACTTTTCCATAATCTAAAGCTTCTTTTAAAAATACAGTTAAAAAAAGACACTGGGCAAGCACAAAAAATTTGAGAACTCGAATAGAAAAATAACAGAGCTTATGGGATTAAAGACACAATAGGTGAGATAAAAAACACAATAGAATGGAGTGGGTATAGCTCAGTGGTTGAGCACCTGCTTTGTATATACAAGGTATTGGGTTCAATCTCTGGTACCTTCTAAACACACACACATACACACACACTGGAGGCATACAACAGCAGATTCAAAATATAGAAGAAAGGATCAGTGATGTAGAAGACAGAAGAGCTGAAATTGAAGAGAGAAAAGAATGGAAAAAATTGAGCAGGAGCTCAGGGAGCTCAGGGAGTTAAATGATAGCACAAAGCACAACAACATACATGTCATGGGAGTTCCAGAGGAGACATGAAAGGAAAGGGGGCAGAAAGAGTATTTGAGGAAATAATGGCTGAAATTTCTCAATGGCTCATGAAAGACATGAATATATGTGTTCAGGAAGCACAGCATACTCCAATGAGAATAAATCCAAATAAATCTACCCCAAGACACATAATATGCAGAATCCCAAATGCAAAATATAAAGAGAAAGTTCTGAAAGCAGCAAGGGAGAAGCAAACCATCACATACAAGGGATGCCCAGTAAGACATGGTGTGGATTTCTCATCAGAAACCATGGAGGCGAGAGGACAGTGCTATGATATAATTTAGATTCTGAAAGAGAAAGATTGCCAGTCGAGAATTTTTTATCCAGCAAAACTGTCCTTCAAATATGAAAGTGTGTTTAAAATATTCACAAATAAACAAACTAAGAGAGTTCATAAACAGGAATCTGGCTCTGCATGAAGCACTATAGGGAGTTCTGCATCCCAAAAGGAAAAGACAGGAGAGAGAGGCTTGGAGGAGAATGTAGAAGTGAAGACTATCAGAAAGAATAACCAAAAGAGTAAAAGGTCAGATGAAAATAAGATATCACAATATGAAAGCCAAAGAATAAAATGGTGGAAGTAAATAATGCATTTACAGTAATAACATTGTATGTGAAAGGATTGAACTCCCCAATCAAAAGATGAAGTCTGACAGAATGGATAAGAATACATGACCCATCCATATGGATGGAGTCTAAGAGACTCGCCTTAAACCCAGAGATACAAATAGACTGAAAGTGAAAGGCTGGAAAAAGATATTTCACACAACAGTAGCTGAAAAAGAGCAGGGGGGAGCTAAATATTGGACAAAACAGACTTAAAATGCAAAAAAAAGTTATAAGACAAACAGAAGGCCAGTATACAAAATTAAAAGGGACAATCCACCAGGAAGGAGTAACAGTCATAAATATTTATGCATGTAACCCGGATGCCCCGAAATACATGAGACAAACTTTGGCAAAACTGAAAGGAGAAATAGACATCTCTACAATAATAGTTGGAGACTTCAACATGCCGCTCACATCAATAAATAGAACAACTAGACAGAAGATCAACAAGGAAACAGAGAACTTGAACAATATGATAAATGAGCTAGACCTAACAGATATATACAAAACATTGCACCCCAAACCAACAGGTTATACATTCTTCTCAAGTGCACATGATCTTTCTCCAGAGTAGAGCACATGTTGGGTCACAAATAGGTCTCAGTAAATATAAAAAGTTTGAAATTATACAAAGCACCTTCTCTTATCATAATGGAATGGAACTGGAAATTATTAATAGGTGGGAAAATGGAAAACTTGTAAATGTTTGAAGGCTAAACAACACAAACACCTAAGAAACCAGTGGTTCAAAGAAGAAATTGTAAGAGAAATTAGTAAATATCTCAAGGCAAATGAAAACAAGAAAACAATGTGTAGCAGTTTGGCAGTTTGATATAATTATGAATTCCAAAAATAGATATTGGATCATGCTTGTAAACTGGTCTGCTAATCTGGGCATGATTAAGTTATGATTAGGGCATTAACTGGGCCATATCAGTAGGACGTTGAGCCCCACCCCTTGGTGGGGTGGGAATCAAATATAAAAGGCATAGCAAAAAACAGTTTTGAGAGGCAGTTCTGATGTTGGAGTCTTGAGCTGGAGCCCCGGGAAGTAAGAGAGCTTGGTCGTGAGAGAAGGCCCCAGGAAAAGAGATGAGTCATTTGCCTGAGAGTCTACAGCTGGCCTTGTGGAGGAAACAGAGGAGTTGAGCCAAGGGAGAAACAGAGCCCTGGGAAGAGAGGAACCCAAGAAGCCTGAACCCTGGCATATGTTGGCAGCTGTCTTGCTCCAACACGTGGCAATGGACTTTGGTGAAGAAAGACACTTATGCTTTATGGCCTGGTAACTGTGGACTTCTACCCCAAATAAATACTCTTTATAAAAACCAACCAATTTCTGGTATTTTGCATCAGCATCCCTTTGTCTGACTAATACACAGTGCATCAAAACTTATGAGATATAGCAGTGCCAAGAGGGAAATTTATCGCCCTAAACCTATATTAACAAAGAAGAAAGAGCTAAAATAAAAGACCTAACTGAACACATGGAGGACCTAGAAAAAGAACAGCAAACTAATCCCAAAGCAAACAGAAAGAAAGAAATAACAAAGATTAGAGCAGAAATAAATGCAATTGAGAACAAAAACAAACAACAACAACAAGAGTTTCCTGGGGGCAAGATGGCGGCAAAGTAAGGAGCTCCAAGAATCAGCTCATTCTGCAGGGCAGTTGTGGTCACCCAGAGCTATCTAAAGCACCTGTTTGGGGGCCCAGGAGGACAGAAGAGTATCCTGCAATATCCTTGAAAGTATGGAAGGAGGAGACTGCCCATCTACAGAGAAGATTCATGAATATAGCACTCCACGCCATGGAGGCTGGTGCCTGAGGCACAAGCTGCCTCGGGAGCTATTCCATGGCTGGAGTAGGAGGCTTTGTCTCCCAAAAATGGGGGAGGAAGTCATGGTGTGGCATTGACTTTAGCTACTGATTAGTAAATTCAGCTGGCTAAAGTATAAGAAGAGCTAAAGTTTGAACTTGTCCAAGTCACTGAAAGGCCGGTAGCTTCCATTTTGACTTCACCCCAACATTAGAGAAGCGGGGCTGATTGAAAATCACAGTGCTGGTAGGGACTGGCTTTCCACCCAGATTAGATTGCCGCTCTAGCCTAAACCCCACCCCACTTCTGGCAGGGAGGAAGCTGGGGAGATCTACAACAGCCTCTCTCTGAAAATACAGGCCACCCTGCAGAGGTCAGTGCCCATCCTACTCTAGCAGCACAAGCTGCCTCAGGAGCTATTCTGTGGCTACAGTTGGAAGCTGCATTTCCCAAAAACGGGAGGAAGACATGGTTGGCCACTGACTTCAGCTACTGATTGGTGAACTTGGCTGGTTAAAGTATAATCCTAGGAATAGGTAGAGTTTGAATCTGTCCAGGTTGGAAAGAGGCTAGTAGCTGCCATTTTGACTCTGCCTTTGGCATAAGGAGAAGTGGGGCTGACTGAAGATCACAGTGAAGTTAGGGACTAGCTTCTTTCCAAGAAGACTGGATTGTAGGCCTAGCCTAGGCTCCACCCCCACCTCCAGCAGGAAGCTGGGGGGACCGGCACCAGGCTCTCCACGCAACTGCAGTGCTTTCAGCTGGCACAGACTGAATAGTTGGACACCTGGGTCTCCATCCTTGCTCTGAAATAGGATAGGAGGAGCTGGGTTTCCTCAGCCTCTCCGGGCAACTGCAGGCATTTTCAGCCCACATGAACTGGTTTGTTGAGCGTCTTCAATTCCATCTTCACCTCTGCTCTCCCGGATAGTATAGGAGGAGCTGGTGTTTCCTCAGCCTTTCAGGGCAATTTCAGGTGCTTTTGGCCTGCACAAACTCTACTGTTGGGCACCTGTGGCTCCACCCCCACCCCAATAGGACATGTGCTTTTGGCCCACACAAACTGAATAGTTGGACACCTGTAGCTCCATCCCTGCCCCCAAGTAGGATAGGAGGGGAGCTGGGTTTCCTCAGCCTTTTAGGCAATGGCAGGTACTTTTGGTCTGCACAACCTGGATTGGTGGGTACTTGTGGATTCATACCCACCTCCCAATAGGAAAGGAGAAGGCTGGTGTTTCCACAGCCTTTCCAGGCAATGACAGGCACTTTTGGCCTGCACGGCCTGGACTGTTGAATGCCTGTGGATCCACCCCCACCCCCAATAGGATAGGAGGGGTCTGGTGTCTTCACAACCTCTCTGGGCAACAGCAGGTACTCTTGGCCTACATGAACTGAACTGTTGGGCATCGTTGGTGCTGTTACCACCCCCTAAAGGGCAGAAGGGACAGTACTCCCTCAGCCTTTCAGGGCAACTGCAGGTGTATTTGGCTTACATGGATTAGATTTTTGGGCACTCCAGAGGGTCCATCCCCACCCCTGGTGAGGATGTGTGTGTGTGGGGGCAGTGCTACATCAGCCTACCTGGGCAACTGTGGTCATTTTGGACCTGCATGGTATAGATTGCTGCCCACAACTGCAGCTCCATCGCCACCCCAGGTAGGGGAGCAAGGGGCTTGAAGTTTCATCAGTCAACTGCAGACATCTTATCCTGCACAACTTGGATTATTACACATGGCTGCAGCTCCATCCCTACCCTTGGCAGGGGAGAAAGGTGGGAGAAGCTTCATTTCCTGTGGCAACATGGGCAGCATCAGCCTCATAGCTTATAGCATGAACTACATACTCAGCTCCTACAACACAGCCAGCAAGGGAGAAAAAACAAGAAAGACCTAAGCTAAAGAGAGAAACGGCACCCCAAAATAAATACATCTAGTAAGCTAGATGCCAAGACACCAACAAAAAATTACAATCCTTATCAAGAAACAGGAAGATATGGCCCAGATAAAAGAACATGATAAGCCTCCAAATGACATAAAGGAGTTGAGACAACTAATCATAGATGTTCAAACAAATCTTAATGAATTTAATGCGATGGCTAAAGAGATTGAAGATATTAAGAAGACACTGGGTGAGCACAAAGAAGAATCTGAAAATATACATAGAAAAATAGCATATCTCATGGGAATGAAAGGTGCAATAAATGAAATTAAAAATACATTGGAGGCATATAAGAGAAGACTTGAGGAGGCAGAAGAAGGAATGGTGAGCTTGAAGACATGGCTTCTGAAAGCAAACATACGAAAGAACAGATGAAGAATGAAAAAAATTCAACAGGGTCTCAGTGAACTAAATGAGAGCAAGAGATGTGCAAACATATGTGTCATGGATGTCCCATAAGGAGAAGAGAAGGGAAAAGGGGCAGAGGAATATTTGAAGAACTAATGGTAGAAATTTTCCCAACCCTACTGAAGGACACAGATATCCGTGTCCAAGAAGCACAATGTATGCCCATCTGAATAAATCCAAATAGTCCAACTCCGAGACACATACTAATCAGAATGTCAAATGCAAAAGACAGAGAATTCTGAGAGCAGCAAGAGAAAAGCAATGCATCACATACAAGGGATATGCAATAAGAGATTTCTGATTTTCTTATCAGAATCAGAAATAAGTGCTAATTTCTCATCAGAAACCTTGGAGGCAAGAAGGCAGGGGTATGATATAATTAAGATACTGCAAGAGAAAAATTGCCAGCCAAGAATTTTATATCCAGCAAGATTGTCTTTCAAAAATGAGGGTGAGTTTAGAATAGTCACAGATAAACAGAAACTGAGAGAGTTTATTACAAAGAACTGGCTTTGCAGGAAATACTAAAGGGAGTGTTACAGCCTGAAAAGAAAAGACAGGAGAGGTTTGGAAGAGAGTCTAGAAACGATGATTGTATCAGTAACAGTAACTAAAAGTGTCAAAAGAGTGGTGAAAATAAAATGACCGATAAAACCCAAAGGTCAAAATGGGTGAAATAAGAACTGCCTTTACAGGAATAACATTGAATGTTAATGGATTAAACTCCCCAAACAAAAGAGAAAGACTGGTAGAATGCATAAGAAAATATGAACCATCTATATGCTGTCTGCATCCTTAGACCCAAGGATACCAATAGATTGAAAGTGAAAGGTTGGAAAAAGATATTCCACCATGCAGTAACAACAACAACAACAACAACAACAACAAAAAGCTGGGTTATCTATACTTATCGGATGAAATGGACTTTAAAAGCAAAATTGTTATTAGAGACAAGGAAGGAGATTACATATTAATAAAAGGGGCGATTCACTAGGAAGAAATAACAGTCATAAATGTATATGCACCTAACCAGGATGCCCCAAGATACATGAGTCAAACACTGGCAAAACTGAAATAGAGATCTCTACAATAATAGTTGGAGACTTCAATACACCATCTTCAGCATTGGAAAGAACATGTGGGCAGAGGATCAATAAAGAAACAGAGAATTTGGATAATATGATAAATGTAGTGACTAAACCTAAAAGACATAAACAGAACACTGCACCCCAAAACAACAGGATATACATTCTTTTTTAAGTGCTCATGGGTCTTTCTCCAGGATAGACCTGGATCACAAAGTGATCTCAATAAATTCAACAAGATTGGAATTATACAAACACTTTCTCTGAGCATAATGGAATAAAGTTGCAAATTAAACAACACACTCTTAAATAATCAGTTAAGATTATTGGTTCAAAGAAGAAATTTCAAGATAAATCAATAAATATCTTGAGATGAATGACAGTGAATGACAGTGAGACCACAACGTATCAGAACCTATGGGATGCAGAGAAGGCAGTGGTGAGAAGGAAATTTATAGCCCTTAGTGCTTACCTTAAAAAAGAAGGAAGAGCTAAAATCAATGACCTAACTACAGAGCTGGAGGACTAGAAAAAGAACAGCAAAGTAATCCCAAAGCAAGTAGAAGGTATGAAATAACAAAGATCAGAGCAGAAATAAATGAAATTGAGAACATAAAAACAATAGAAAGAATTAACAAAACCAAAATTTGGTTCTTCAAGATTAACAAAATCGACAAACCCTTAGCTAGACTGACAAAGAAAAAAGAGTAGATGCAAATAAATGAAATAGAAAATGAAAACAGGAACATTACTACTGACTCCACAGAAATAAAAGAGATCATAAGAGGATACTATGACCAACTGTATGCTAAAAAACTAGACAATGTAGACAAATGGAAAAATTCCTAGGAATGTACAACCTACAGAGACCCTAGAAGAAATAGAAGACCTCAACAAACCAATCACAAATAAAGAGATTGAAACAGTCATCAAATAAGTCCCCAAAATGAAAAGCCAAGGACTAGATGGTTTCACAGGTGAGTTCTACCAAGCATTCAAAGAAGATTTAACACCAACCTTACTCAAGCTCTTCCAAAAAACTGAATAAGAAGGAACACTACCAAATTCATTCTATGAAGCCAAAATTACCCCAATACCAAAGCCAGATAAAGATATTATGAAAAAAGAAAATTATAAACCCATTTATCTAATGAATATGGATGCAAAAATCTTCAATAAAATACTTGCTAATCGAATCCAACAACACATTAAAAGAATTATTTATCATGATCAAGTGGGTTACGTGCCAGGCATACAAGGGTGGTTCAACACAAAAATATCAATCAGCGTAATACACCACATGAATAAATAAAAAAGAAAAATCACATGATCTTATTGATTCATGCAGAACAGGCATTTGACAAAATACAGCATCCATTCTTGATGAAAATACTACAAAAGACAGGAATTGAAGGAAACTTTCTCAACATGATAAAGGCCATATATGAAAAACCCACAGTTAACATTGTACTCAATGGTGAAAGACTGAAAGCTTTCCCACTGAATTCAGGGACAAGACAGGGATAAGCACTGTCACCACTAATACAGTGCTAGAGATTCTAGCTAGAGCAATCAGGCAAGAAAAAAGAAATAAAAGGCATCCAATTCAGACAGGAAGAAGTAAAATTTTCACTATTTGCAGATGATATCATCCTATATGTAGAAAGTCCCGAAAAATCTACAACAAAGTTGCTAGAGCTAATAAAACATTTCAGTGGAGTGTCAGGATACAAGATCAATATGGAAAAATTAGTGGTGTTTGTATATGATTGTAATGCACAATCTGAGGAAGTCAGGGAAAAAAAATCCATTTACAATAGCAACTAAAAGAATCAAATATTTAGGAATAAACTTAACCAAGGATGTAAAGCACTTGTATTCAGAAAACTATAATGCATTGCTAGAAAAAAAATTTTTTTTAAAAAAAGATTTACTTATTTATTTATCCCCCCTTGCTGTTTGTGCTCGCTGTGTCCATTTGCTTTGTGTCTGCTTGTCTCTTTCTGTTGTGTCATTTTGCTGTGCCAGCTCGCTGCACCGTGCAGGCCAGCTTGCCTCTACCAGGAGGCCCCAGGAAACGAACCCAGGGCCTCCCATATGGTAAACGGTCGCCCATCCAATTGAGCCACAGCCGCTTCCCTAGAAAAAATTTAAAAAGACTTAAATAATTGGAAGAATATTCCATGCTCATGGATTGGAAGACTAAATATCATTAAGATGTCAATTCTACCCAAATTGGTATACAGATTCAATGCAATCCCAATAAAAATTCCACAAGCACTTTTTAAACAAATGGAAAACACAATTATCAAATTTATTTGAAAGGGTAAGAGGCCCCAAATAGCCAGAAACATCTTAAAAAGGAAAAGCAAAGTTGGAAAACTCTCACTTCCAGACTTTAAATCATATTACCAGCTACAGTGGTAAAAACAGCATGGTATTGGCATAAAGATAGACACATAGACCAATGCAACCGAATTGATGGTTCAGAAACAGACCCTCACATCTATGGTCAAGTGATTTTTGATAAGCCTGTCAAACCCACCCATCTGGGGGCAGAAGAGTCTATTCAACAAATGGTGCTGGGAGAACTGGATATCCACAGCCAAAAGAAAGAGGGGTAGTGGATGTGGCTCAAGCAGTTTGGCACCTGCCTACCACATGGGAGGTTCTGGGTTCAGTTCCCAGTGTCTCCTAAAGAAGACAAGCAAGATAGCGAGCTGATGCAACTAGATGACGCAATGAAGAGATATTATGAGGAAACATAATGAGAGACACACCAAGTGGGAAGCGGAGGTGACTCAAGTGATTGGGCGCCTCCCTCTCACATGGGAGGTCCCAGTTTCCATTTCTGGTGCCCCATAAAAAAAAAGGGATGAGCACACAACAAATCAACACAGAGAGCAGACAGTGGGGTGGTAGTGGGGAGGTAAATAAATAAAACAAATCTTAAAAAAAGAAATAAAGAGGACCCCTATCTCACATCTTATACAAAAATTAACTCAAAATGGAGCAAAGACCTAAATATAAAAGAATCATAAAGCTCCTAGAAGAAAATGTAGGGAAACATCTTCAAGACCTGGTGATAGGTGGTGGATTCTTAAACCTTAAACGGGAAACATGAGTAATGAAGGAAAACATTGATAAATGGGACCTCCTCAAACTTAAAACACTACTGTGATTCAAAGAACTACATCAAGAATGTGGAAAAGGTAGCCCACTCAATGGGAGAAAATATTTGGAAACCACATATCCGATAAGGGCTTGATTTCCATTCTATATAAAAGGATCACACAACTCAAAAATAAAAGAGCAAGCAATTGAATTAAAAAATGGACAAAAGATTTAAATAGAAATTTCTCCAAAGAAGAAATACAAATGCCCAAAAAGCACATGAAAATATATTCCATATCACTAGCTATTAAGGAAATGCAAATCAAAATGAAAATGAGATATCATCTAACACTGCATAGAATGGCCAGTATTAAAAGAGAAAACAGTAAGTGCTGGAGAGGGTGTGGAAAAATAGGAACACTCTTCACTGTTGGTGGGACTGTAAAATGGTGCAACCTCTGTGGAAGACAGTTTGGCGGTTCCTCAGAAACCTAATTATAGAATTGCCATATGATCCAGCAATTCCTCTACTAGGAATACAGCTAGAAGAACTGAAAACTGTGACATGAACAGACATCTGCACACCAATGTTCATAGTGGCGTTATTCACAATTGCCAAAAGATGTAAACAATCCAACTGACAATCAAACAATGAATGGATAAACAAAAGGTAGTATATACATATGATAGAATACTATGCTGCAGTAAGAAGAAATGAAATTGGGACACATATGATAACATAGATGAAATCTTGAAGACATTATACAAGTGAATTAAGCCAGACACAAAAGGACAAATATTGCATGGTGTGGCAGTTTGAAATTATTGATAGATTTCAAAAAGAAATACTGATTATGTCTGTAAATTGATCTGTTCCTCTGGGCTAGTGATACCCTTAGATTGTATTGAATTCAGAGGTTTCACTTTTACTTGATTGGGCCATGTCAGTAGGATGTCTCTATTTTCACAGAGAAAACAATAAGGCAATAAGGCAGAGGGGACAGTTGGAGTTTTGATTCTGGAGCCTGGGAAGTAAGCACACAGAGAAGCAGATACACGAGAAGGCTCCATTAGACATGGCAGAGGCCCCAGGAAGAGAGATAAGCCATTCGCCTGACAGTTTACAGCTGGTCTTGTGGAGAGAGCAGAGCAGTTGAGCCAGAAGAGAAACAAGCCCTGGGAGAGAGACAAGGCTTGTCCCAGCCTACGGCTGAGATTGCTGGGACCACGGAGCCTTGGGAGGAGGAGGAAGACTAAACCCTTGCAGACATCACTCGCCATCTTGCATCAACACATGGCAACAGACTCTGGGTGAGAAAGTACCTATTATGGTATCTTGAGTTGGACTCTTTAGGGCCTTGTGATTTTAAGCTCCTACCCCAAATAAATACCCTTTATAAAAACCAACCAATTTCTGGTATTTTGCATCAGCACCCCTTTAGCTGACTAATACACATGGTCTCATTAATATGAAATAGATACGAAGAATAATCGCATGGATTTAAAACCTAGAGTATAGGTTATCAGGAGATAAGAGGTGGGTTGAGAACTACTGATGTTTAATGTATGCAGAAGTTTTAATTAACTTGACTAAAAAGTGGAAATGGATAGAGTTGATGGTAACACATTATATTGAGTAGTAGCTGCTTTATAAATGGGAATGTGGCTGAAAAGGGTAGTCTGGGGAAGTAAATGTCAATTGAAAGAATGCTAGAGAATAATCTAGGGACTGAATAACACAGTGACCCCAGAGGTGGATGATAATTGTGGTTGATAGTGCAGATGCAAGCCTGTCCTTCTGTAAGCTAGAGAGGATATATGTCACTATTGCAGGATGGTGGGAATGTGGAGAAGCATGGGAAAAATACAATTGGTGTGACCTATGGACTGTGGTTAACAGCAATACTGAAATATTCCTGCATCAATGCCAAAGATTTACTGTGTTGATAATGGGGGGTATGGAAAAAGTGTGCCAAATGTATGCTATGGACTATGGTTGGTGGTAATAGTCTGATGATATTATCTCATAATCTGTAACAAATATTCCACCACAGTGTGATGAGTTGGTGAAGGGGTGTTGTATGGGAATTCTACACATGTGCATGATTGTTTCGAACCTCTGTAATAAAAATGTATTTTAAAAAATAGGGTGGTTTTGGGGAAAAGTAAACCAAAGTAATATTTTGACAATGCTCTTGCATAGTTTGTAACAAATGTATCACAACAATGCAAGGTGTTGGTGGAGGGGCATATTTATTTTGTAAGTTCACAACTTTTACCCAACACATTTTATGAAGCCAACATTACCCTAATACCAAAGTCAGATAAAGACACTACAAGAAAGGAAATTACAAACCAATTTCTCTAATGAACATAGATGCAAAACTATCAACAAAATACTTGCAAATAGAATCTAACAGCATATTACATGAATTACAAGTGGGTTTTATCCCAGGGATGCAAGGGTAGCTCAACACAAGAAAATCAATTAAACTAATACACCACATTAGCCAATTGAAGGAAAAAAAAACACATGATCACCTCAATCGATGCAGAAAAGGCATTTGACAATATCTAGCATCCTTTCTTGTTAAAAACACTTTTAAAGATAGGAATAGAAGTAAAGTTCCTCAGCATGATAAAGGGTATATATGAAAAACCCACAGAGAACACTGTATTCAATGGGGAAAGATTGAAAGCTTTTTCTCTAAGATTGGGAACAAAATAAGGATGCCCACTGTCACCACTGTTTTTCAACATTGTGTTAGAAGTTCTAGCTAGAGTAATAAGACAAGAAAAAGAAATAAATGGCATCCAGTTGGTAAAGCTCTCACTATTCACAGATGACATGATGCTATATTTAGAAAATCCCAAAATATCTATGACAAGGCTACTAGGGCTAATAAACAAGTTCAGCAAAGTGACAGGATACAAGATCAATGCTCAAAATCAGTAGAATTTCTATACACTAGTAATGAACAATTTGAGGAGTTAATCAAGAAAAAAAATTTCATTTAAAATAGCAACAAAAAGACTCAAATTCCTAGGAATTAATTTACCCAGATATGTAAAGGACCATTACTCAGACAACTACAAAACACTGCTAAAAGAAATCAAAGAAGACCTAAACAATTGGAAAGACATTCTGTGCTCATGGATTGGAAGACTAAATGTTATGAAGATGTTAATCTTTTCAAAACTGATTTAGAGTCAATGCAATCCCAATTAAAATTCCCATAACCTACTTTACAAAAATAGAAAAGTCAATTAGCAAATATATTTGAAAAAGAAAGGGACCCAAATAGCTAAAAAGATCCTAAAAAAGAAGAGTGAAATAGGAGGACTCATACTCCCTCACCTGGAAATTTAACAAAGGATATAAAGGATCTGTACTTAGAAAACTACAATATATTGCTAAAAGAAATTAAAGAACTCCTAAACAAATGGAAGGACATCCCATGTTCATGGATTGGGAGACTGAATATAGTTGTCTATTCTACCCAAATTGATTTACAGATTCAATGCAATCTCAATACAAATTCCAACAGCCTACTTTGCAGACACAGAAAAGTTAATTACAAATCTATGGAAGAGGGAAAGGGGCCCTGAATAGCTAAAAAATCTTTAAAAAGAACAAAGTCGGAAAACTCACAATTCCTAACTTTAAAGACAATTATAAAGCTACAGTGGTCAAAACAGCATGGAATTGACATAAAGATAGACACATTGAACAGTGGAATAGAATCGATAGGCCAGAAATACACATCTATGGTCAACTATTTTTTGACAAACCTAGCAAGTCCATTTTTTTCTCGGACAGAACAGTCTCTTCAACAAATGGTGCCGGGAGAACCGGATATTCATAACCAAAACAATG
>JAQZBX010072676.1:0-15042 GCA_029593785.1 Cabassous unicinctus | reverse complement strand
GTCAGGCGTCACGTGGGAAGCGGGGCGTGAGCTCCACTGAGGCCGTGTGTGCAGCTCCGTGAGGGCGTCTGGATCTGTAAGGCGGGCCCTTCGGCTCGCCCACGGCGGCCTGCTCTCGTGCTCACCGGGGTTTTTGTAGTATACCATTCTGAGTCCCTTCTCATTTCTTTCTATAAACTTTTCATTTATTTTCTTTGTTATTACCACAGGGCTAACATATAAACATCCTAAATCTATAATAATCACACGTGATTTGATACCAACCTGACTTCAATAACATGCACTGAATTTGCGTTTCTCTTTCTTTGACCTGTCCCTTACGTCCATTGCCCCAATGTTCTGATGGATTATTTTTTAATAGTAGGGTTTTTATTAGTATAATAAATTCAATACAATCTAAAAAGAAATAAATACGTTTCTGTCACGTGTATTATGTAAAAAAAATTCCCCCAGTTTGACTTAGCTTAATTTTTTTCTGCAAAGAGATTTAAAAATTTTATGGAGTCAAATCTATAACCAGCTTTTCTCAGAAACATGTGTTTTATTTTATTGCACTTAAATTTTGATCCATCTGGAAACTGTTTTGGTATAGAGAGTAAGGCACGGATTTTAATTTTTTCCGTATAGCTAACTGGTTCTAATACACTGTATTGAATATTATTAAATGACATCAATAGTATTAATAACACCTTTATATCGTAAGTGAAAGTCTCATAAATAATGATGAATGACGCCTTTATCGTAAGTGAAAGTCCCATAAATATTTGGGAGTATTTGTGAGTTTTCCTTCCACTGAACTGTCTATTCATGTATAGTGCCAAACCATCTCTATCACTGCAGCTTTCCAATATGTTTCCATACCCTCTTTCGGATCCTTGTCCCTCTCTGAATTTCCTTGGTCATTATTCTTGCTTATTTATTTTTCTATGTAAGTGTCACAATCAGCTTCCTTCTCTGCCCACAAAAAATTGTCAGTATTTTTATTGCAATTTCCTAATATTTATAGATTAATTGAAAAATGGTTGATTTTTTTTGGAATACTGAGTCTGCTTTTCCAAGAACAGGTTAAGTCCTTCATTTATTCAAGGTCTTTTTGGTGTACTTTGTTTTCATTTTAGCGTGTCTTTTTTTTTTTCATGAAGATCTTGTACAGTTTATCTCCAGTTTGTTCTGAGATGTTTATTTTTATTGATTATATGTATAAATGAGAACCTTTCTTCTATTAAGTTTTAGCATTTTGTTCAAATACAGGAAAGCGACTGACATTTGTATGTTACATTTATATAAGCTGCCTTACTGAATTCTTTTATTGTTTGTAATAGTTTTTCACTTACCAAATTCTTTTCTTATTTGTAATAGTTTTCACTCTGGTAATCAAAGCACGCGTCATTTGAAAGCAATGACCATATTATATCTTTTGTAATTATCTTAACCTTCTTTCTTTCTCCTGTCTGAGTGCCTCGCACGTGACCTCAAGAGTGCTATTAAACAGTGGTGGGGTTGGGGGCCGTCTGTCCTTCTGAGGCTGGTGGTTCTACTGTCCCACCATCAAGCACGGTGACTCTTGTTTTCTTGGGTTAAGAGGTATCTTATGCCTACTGATTATGTCTCATCCTCTAGGGAAATATTCCTGGATTTCTTGTTTACTAAGATGTTTTTAAAACCAGGACTGGGTATTGAATTTTAAGTGCCTTTTTAATATCTCCCATAGTCACTGTGATAACTTTTACTTTTTCCTTATTCTATAATATACACGGTAAGCCATGCTTTCTCTTTAGTTATTTCCTTCCTACTGGTGATTTAAAATTCTACCCTTTCCCCCCAAGGGTTTGAAGTCTTGGCTTCTGCTTCCCATTACTGGCCGCTGGAGAACGTGGACGGGATCCATGAGCTTCAGGACACGACTGGAGGTAGACGGGGCCGTGGCGTCTGCAGTGCTGGGGGTGGGTGGCGGGCTGTGGCCTCTGCGCAAAGCCAGGACAATGCGGGGAGAAAACCCGCGTGTCGCTTCCCCCAGTAACTGTCATTTCAAAGTATCTCGTTAGGCCTTCTAGACATTTTTTATGACTGAAAGAGAATTTAGGATTCAAAGCATGATCAGGTCGTGCACTTTCCCCAGCAGCCTTGAGACGGAAGCTGCGCACTGTGTGACGATCTGGGTGGGTCTGGACTAGGGCTTCTAAGCAGACAAAACCGGCATCACCTACGTGCCTGCCAAGGCAGCCCCAAGAGGGCTCCACGCCGGAGAGCGCACCACGACGTGCAGCCCGCGTGGCCGTGGCGGCCCCACCCACCTGACTCGGGTCTTCTTCCCTGTGACAGGCTGGGCCGAGCCCCGAGAAGCGGTCGGGGTGCCCACGTATGTGTGTGGGGGTTAGAGTCTCTGCCTCAATTCAGGCATTTGCTGGTAGGAGAGCCCAAGACGTTGTTTTTCCGTCTTAATAGCAACATTTTTAAAAAGTGCAGGTTTTGAGCATCTTGGGAGCTTTCACGTTTTTGTCCCTCTTGGCTCTTGCCTGTGTCAAAGGGCAGGAAGAGGCTCCCTGCACAGCAGCCCAGCACGTGCTCAAGTGGCTTCAGCACTGGCTCTGGGTAGTGGGTTTAAACCCTCGCGCGTGGCTGGAGCTCTGCTTCCGGCCCCAGCACACTCCTTTTCCTCTTCCCTGTGACTTTATGTTCTGCCAGCAATCGCCACCTGCGGCTCCAAAACGCCTCCCTTCATATTTGCGCCTAGAGAGCCACGGTGGCTGCGGTCCGTGAGCAGAGGAGTGCCACGCGGGTGCCAGCCGGGCGCACTCGCCGCCCGCCGCAGTGTGTGCCCTTGCCAGTGGCCGCGTGGGAAGCACGCGTGGGAGAGGCGGCCGCCCCGAGCCTGCACTGGGCTAGCTCAGGCTAGAATGAGCCGCCTTCCCTTGTTACTGCCAAATTCTCTTCTCTCAGTGCCTTTATTTTAAAGCATTTAAGAAGGGGTCACTTCGCCAAGTGGGAATATTTCGTCAGAACAGCTTACTGAGGATAAACTCTCAGGCGTTATTCCACACAAGAGCTTGACCAGCTTTCCACGTCTCTCCTCGAACCCCTCGTCCCAAGTCACTGTTGCAGATTTAGCTGGTGACTTTTGTTTTTTGGAAAAGCTTTACGTATGAAAAGTGATTTTCATAAGGTAATATTGCTTGGATTCAATTACTTTACGGTCAAATTTTGTTCACCAAATGTACTGACTTCTGGTAAAACCCAAACTATACTGAATGTTTGTCCCCAAACACCCAAATGCTGAAGGCTCGCCTGCCCTCGTTTATTGGCCCCATTCTTTATGTCATAAGCTACGCTGGCATATTTCAACCTGATTACAGTCTTCTTAAGTTAGAATGCAAAAAGAGCAAATCCACGAGCCTGTTTTCCTGCAGGGAGAGTAGAGCGGCTTTGGAAATCCCTCTGTGGGTTGCAGCTCTGCTACTTGTTGCTCAACTCTGTTGTTCTGTCCATTTGTCGTAATATCATGCAGTTGTTTTCCTTCTGTGTCTGTTTCGTGTTCCTGTGACAGCGTAACCATTAATCCTGTCATTAGGGCTCTCTGATGGCCGAGCTCGATTTCGAATCTCTCAACTGGTATCCAAATGGGAGCTGGAGCCTGCAAATTGGGACGATTGTTTGTGGCCAAACTCAGCAGCGATACGTCCCTGGCTCTGGGACGAGCGGGGCCGCTGGGGCTAGCGGGCAGCACGGGTCGGCGCGAGCGAGGGCAGCAGACACCAGCACGGCCCTCCTCGGGCGAGGCTGAGAGATGTGTGCCGTTTGTGTTTCGTCTCACTCATTGCTGTGTTCTCTTTTGTTGTCTCACCCAGCATCACGAGCGCACAACCTCACTGTGCTCTCCTCCCATAGCGCCACCTTTGTGTATGCCAATGACCCTGCCTACTCTAACTCCTCTGCGGCTGTAGGTGAGCACCGGGGACCTCGCCTCTTGTCGAGTTGGGACCTCCCGTGAGCCTACAGGCCAACCCCGTTTGGATCTGTAAGCCATCAGCACATCTGGGCTGGCGAATGCGCAGAGGCTCCTGGAAAGCGCAGTAGCGCCGGGGCTTAAGACGAGCCATTTAGGATCAAGTCTAAGGGCATCACGTACTGCAGCAGACGGAAGGGGCACAGCAGCCGCCCCACCTCCCAGGGCCTGCCCAGCCAGCCGCTCCTCTTCAGAACAAATAGACACAGGATTAGATCTTTCCTTAAAATAGCAATTGTTTGGATTTTTAAATGGATTGTGTTCTTTGGGGAGAAAAAGCAAGCCCTTCTAATGGGAAATTAAAGTTGATTTTAAAATACCGCATCAAAAATTTGATCTCTTACAAACAGTACAATCAGCATTTCTTCTTTAGCTGGGATTCCAGTCTTTAGAAACCATTAGAAGCTGTTTTATGAAGCACACACCCACAAGAGTCCCGGTTAAGTGATTATCTTACTTAACATCCTCTGAAGGCCACAGGTTTCGTGTTTTTCCTGCGCAGCTCAAAGCGAAAGCAGTTGTGGATTTATTTGATCCGTGTAGAAAGTCAGTTTAGATAATTTACATCCCGCCCTTTGACCTTTTTTCGGCAGATGACCCTGGTTGCTCCTCCAGCTGTGAGGCGCTTAGCTGCTCAAATCAACTTGCCGAACAGTCTGGTTCAGGGTTTGCAAATCCTACACCAGTTATGCAGCTGCTAGTTACCCGCCTAACGCTGAGCTTCCTGAGAAACTGCAGCGAGAGCCCCGAGCCCTCCGAGCCGGTCCCGCGCTGGGCAGGGAAGTGAGGAGGCCTGGGCAGGGCCGGCGGCCCGGGCAGGAGGCGACCCCAGCCCTGCTGCGCCTTCACGGGGGCTGCCGGGCCCTCGTGCCCCGGCCCGTCGAGCAGGGGAGGCCTCGCGGCAGCCCAGACGGCGCTTTGCTCCGGCTGTCACGGTCCCCCGTCTGCCCTGTAGCCAGTCACTCGCCCTCAGGCCCTCACACACGTCTGCTGCGGGGATGGAGCAACAGGGCTGCTTGCGCAGAGCCGCGAGCCGGAGCCGCTTGGTCTTGCGTTAGCAGCATCTGCGGGTTTTCCTCCCGGAGTCTGAAAAGGGGTTTCTTTTAAGATCGCGGGGAGGCGCGTCTAGGCGTGGGGGCCCTCAGTGAGGGCTCAGGGAGGGAGAGTCCAGCCGCTGCCGTGTGTGCAAGCTTGCTCCTGAGTGTCTCCCTGGGAAGGTTCAGCGTGAGGAGGGGTGGGCAGGGCTCCTGATGAGTTCAAGTGTAGGACCGACGCTGGTTTTCATAACCCTCCTGGTAGCTCAACTCTCAGGAGACAAAATTATTATAATATTACTATATATAGTTTGTTAATTACATGCAATTAATAAAACACTACCATTACATGTGTCGTGGATGTGAGGATGCATAAATAACACAATAGCCATTAGGCACACGTAGTTATGTCTCAGTGCTGTCTACTTAGACGTGAGTTCCTGATAAGGCTGACGTATGTCTTTAACATTTTTAATCTCCTAAGAGTATTAATATACGATGTGAATTTTCCTACTTAGATATCGTAGAAGGAAAGGTCAACAAGGGGATCTACCTCAGGGAGGAAAAAGGCATCACCCTCCTCTACTACGGCAGCTACAAGCATTCCTGCATCAGCAACCCCGCGCAGTGCGGCCCCGAAGGTGAGTGGCCCGGCCCAGGCGCGTTTCTGGAGCGCGTTTTGTTTTCAGGTCGCGCCTGCTCCTTGGGCAGTGGCGGATGAGGATGCGCTGTTCTTGTTGATTGCAGAACGTGTGAAGATTTCAAATATGAGTGTGAGGGGAGGGAGGGCTGGGGATACAGGCAGATAGAATTCTAACTCACGTTTTTAAAAAATAATGCAAAAGACCTGCCCCGAAGGCTGAAAAGATAAAGCATCTTACAGAGATGTGAGATGAACATGTTCAATCTTGAAAAGGGGAAAAAAGCCTCTCCATAAAATCAGGACAGTGACGTCACACCAGGATTTGGGTATGGCCATGTCATTTGTGGGAAGGAAATTGATGGTGTGGCTTTTACAAGGTTATTCCTGCCTCTGGGGTATGGATGGCAGATCTGGGTAGGATGTACTTTCGACGAGTCGTGTCTTGGATTTGCTTCTTTTATACCCACTGAGAGCAGCTGGGCAGCAGATGGAGCTGTCCCAGCAAGTGGCCGAGGCCTGTGGTTAAAATAACACTCTGGGCAAAACACACACACACAGAAATTAGGAATCGACTGCTTGCCCCCTGTGGAAAGCACCCTGTCCTCTGGTATCTGAGCTTCAGATGAGACGCATCCGAGCCACGTCAGAACACTTTCTGGGAAACTGTTCTCTGCCAACCAAACAAGTTCTTTTATCCTAGGCAAAGTGGGAATTTCTATTTCCAGGGGAAAAAGAGCGCGTAGGGGAAGATGCACGGCATTCTGGTCATCATCAGGCCTTATCCAAACTGAGCTGCGACAAGTTATTGTGCATGATTCTGGGACGAATGGACGACTTTCCAGTAAAAATAAACGAAAGCTGAGCACGGCACAGACTTTGGACTTTGCAGAGTCCCAAATTCTGAGAAATGGTTTGAGGCCTGAAACCACGGCCAGGCTTCCCCTTCGATCAAGCTGTTCCTGCCTCCAGTCGACTGCCAGCTTGTTTACTTCCCTAAATCTGAGACAGCCCTGGGCTCGGAGGCAGCGGCCAGCAGCACCGGGAGAAGGAGTGTGCGCCCAGGCCACGTCTTCCCCGCCTCAGATGGAGGCAGGCCAGGCCGTGCCTGTGCTGGCTGCTTCTGGCTCTCTGGGGAGCGGCTTCTCTTCTCGGGAGCGGGGTCTCCACGGCGCCAGCCACGGCCCTGGGACAAGGGCGTGTAGGTCAGTGGCTCCGGCGATAGGAGAAAGTCACAGGTCACCAACTCCCGAGGGGCGGCTGCGATAGGACAAGGGGGACGCGTGACAGCTGGAAATCAGAGCTATGATAAAAGTCACAAACTCAAGTCTAGGAGTGGATCCTGGCCTGTGGCTGCTTTGTCTGGCAGGCACAGAGTTAAGAAGTTCTCACTGACCGGCCACCGCTGAAAAAGAGGAACTGTGCACGAGCAGATGTGGACGCCCAGTGTCTGCCGAGACCCCCCTCGGGATTCTGACGGGGTGGAGGGAACGGTGGCCGCCCCTGTCGCGGCCCCCACCAGGCTTCCGACCTCTGGCCATCCCGCCAGTCCATCGTGGAGCCTGTGAGCAGGGCCGGCCCTGCAGCCAGGCTGCCTGCCTCAAATCCCAGCCAGGGAACCTTCCGGAGTCCTCGTTCCTTGTCTGTAAAACAGGGATCCCCTGAAGAGCTGGCCCCGCTGGCCAAAGGCTCTTGGTTTATAACCCGCTTGTTAACCGCTCCTGACGTCTCCCCTTCACCAGGATTCTGTCACCCGACAAGACGTCGGTTTGCCTGCCTAAGAGTGACCTGGGCGGAGGACTGACGACAGCCTGAGGGTAACAGTGGCCCACAGCTGCTCAGCTCTGATATGTGCCCAGGGCCTTCCAGTCCCATTTCACTGTCAGCTCATTTCACCCTTAAAATGACGACAAGAACGACAAGAACTGGGGCGGCAGAAAGGGCTGTGGGCTTTGGCTTCTGGTCTCACTCATAACTTCCCGGGCACCTTTTACGACATTTTTCACTTGGCCGCTTCCTTCAGAGCGAGGCCTGATGTAGAAGGAAACCTCAGACCAGCCTGGGCTGGGCGAGACAATGGACGAGGGGGGCGGCTCGGGCTTCTCCCTCGGCCTCCGCTGAGGCCGGACTGCGGCAGCCCCAGGGCCGGGGCGGCACTGTCCGCTTTTACCTGCTGTCTCCCCTGCTCAGGAGGATTTCCCTGGGGCCCCAACGAGCTCCAGTTCCTGGGTTCAAGAAGCGCAAGCCTTGAGCAGGGAGGGTCTGCCCAGCATTTTCCAAATGAAAGGCCAGGGAGCCCTGGAGGAATTTGAGGAGATTCCAGGTGCGCTTGGACCAATTAAAGAACACAATGCTTATGTTTTTACTTCAATTAATTAGCTCATCAGAAATGTGTTTTCCGAGATATTGTTAGAACGAGACTTCAGTAGACTTTGAAAATGAGTTTGTTTAAAGAAAATATTTTATCATCGTCACAACAATACAAGTAGTGTTCATTTATGGGGGAAACTGAGAGGGCTTAAGATCTGGAGAACATTGGCTTGGCCTTTTCACGTGTGCTGAGCTACCCTTTCTCCACATGTTTATCTGGGGGCCACACATTATAACTCATCATAACAGAAACTCAACACTTAAAGGCGGCCTCGCCTCCCACCTCCGCCCGCCAGCAGCTGCCTTTGCACCTCTGATCTCCACGTCCTCTTATTGGCTGTCTTCGTATTTTCTGCTGGTATTTTTTTGAAAGACTGTTTCAGGAGACAGAGTTGAGGTTTGAACTTTTCGAAAAGGATAACCTCTGAGGAGCTGAGCCATCCTCCTCCCCGAGTTCTCGGGTGGAAAGCAGACGCTCCTCTTCCTGTCGGCCCGCCCTGCCGCCAGCCTTTACCAGTGTCCGCTTTTTCCAGAGCTTACCTCCAGCTGCGCTTCTGTCTTCCTTCGTTTCTGGGCACCAGCTCCGGGACCTGTTTCTGGCAAACGGTGCCCTCTGGGAAGGTTTGGCACAAGCGGGGCCATGGGCACTGGCTGCAGTGGGGGAAGCGTCTGAGGACCCTTTGAGGGAAAAGGCCTTCATATCTGGCCATTCTTGGAAGCAAAGTCCGTGTTCTTTAAATGATCCGTGTCTCTCCTCTCACTGCCCCCACTAGAGAGCCCAAAAGTGGGAAACTCCGAATAGGAAGGGGTCGTTCTGGGAACACTCCAGCTCCTCCTTCCACCCACCTGTAGACCCGGAGAGCTCAGGCCAGGGGTAGCCTTTGCAGAGGTGAGCTCCAGCCCCGGTGGGCTCCTCTGTCCTACACCTCCGAGCCCCGGTCTTTTCCTCCCTGGCCCTTGTGCCAGCACTTCACGGCCTGCTGGTGACCATCTCGCTTCCAGACTGCCAGCTCCGTGAGGGCCGGGCCTGTCTGCCTGGCAGCTGCCACGTTCCCAGGGCCTAAGCGATGCTTGGCACAGAGGAGGTGCTTGATGCACATCAGTACGTAAACGAGCACGTCTAGTCTAACCACCTTTTTGATGTTCGAATCCCTTTGAATGCAGCCATTTCAATTTTTTGTTTTTACAAGCCTCTGCTTGAATATTGCAAATAATGGGCCATTCGCCACAGCTACAGATGACCATTCCATTTTGGGGCTCCTCTGACTTTTAGAAAAGTTTTTCTGATATTGGGCTAAATTCTGTCTTGAGTCACTTCCACGCATTGCTTCTAATTCCAGCTCGACTAAAGCTTTCAGGCTTCTTTCAGTAAACAGTCCCGTTTTACCCTTTAGTGTTACCTCTCCTGCCTTCTGTGAATGCTTCCTCTATTTTCTTTCTGGCACTTGAACTTCCTCTGCGTATAAACACCGAGAAGGTGGCTAACATTCTGTAACAGCAGCTGGACAGCCTCAACCGTCACATTTCCCTCTTCTCAGCTTTGATAAAACTTTTTTCCCTTTGCTTTAGGCTATTAACTTCAAAAACCTGTCAACAAGATGCTAAAATATTTGCAGGACAGAGTTCCAGGATGGAAGCTTCCAGAGAGGTCTGGCGAATGCAGGCCTGGCCTGGATCCAGCTATGGTCTTCCTCAGATGACATGGGGTCGTGGGGACTTGGAGAGCAGGCTGAGGCACGTGGCCCTCAGGACACTCACGTTATGAACGGGGACACTGAGGCCCAGGGAGGGAACGGGGCATGCTGGGAGCCGCATGGCAGTCTGGTCCGCAGAGCGTGGGTGGCATGGTCAATCACTAAGCTCATTAAAAATGGAAGTTTCCAAGCCTCACCCAAGACCTGCTGATTCGGTCTGAGTAGATGAGGGTGGAAGAGCTGTGATTTTGGCTGCAATGTCCAGGTGATTCTCAAATACCACACCTCAAAAGCTGGCCCACCATGTGGCTCTGGTAACGATTACGTTGCCCTCACAATATTTTGCACGTTAGCTGCCTTCTCAATTGTTTCCAGTAGGGTGGTGGGTCTGAACATCCTCCCACCCTGCGTTCCCAGAAAAGGAACCTCTCTTGCTTTAAATGTTTTGTTATTTTTTAACTAATCCAACCCCTAAACACGAGAAAATTTAATTTAAAAATCTATGCCTCTGGCTTCTCTTAAAATTTCAGGAAATCCACCCATCCTCTGCCCATCTGCCAGTGGCTGTCCTTTGGGTGGATCCATTCTCCTCCAGGCTTCCTCCTGGAGACCGAGGGCAGCTGCCATCTGACACCACGGCTTGCCCTAGTGGTCCTCTTGGAGGAGCAGCCATAAGGGAAAAGGGGCAATTTCCCAGCCTCACGAGCTCCATCAGGTGGGCAGCGCGAGCATGTCCCACAGCAGCAGGTGTTTCAAAGAGAGATGACGGCAATTCGCACGCCCCTTACGAACGAGTAGTTTTTAAGTGTTGGATGTGCAAAAGAGCGTGTGGACGTTGAAAGAAGGCACAGGCGCCGTCGCGGAGCAGAAGGCTGCCTTCTGCCTGACGCGCTCCTCTGGCTAGATGGGCACCTGAGCACCCCGAAGGCCTGGCTGTCCCACTCCATCTCCCGTTGTGTTCCGTCTGGCGCATGTTCTCCTGCCAGCATGTCACGCTCAAGGAAGGCTGGAGCTGGAAATCCTGGTCCTTCGCCCGGTGCCTCTCCTGGTGTCCAGTCTCTCTCCCGCTGTGGACCTCAGCTTTTTCTTTTCCTTCCAGCTTTCACTCTCTGCTGCATCGTTCCTCCCTCTTCCCTTGGCTGTTAAGGCAGTCAGCCTCCTCTCCTGCTCGTTATGGGCTTGGAAAGAATTCTGAGGATGTTGTGTTGACACCTGGCCCACCTTTCAGCTTCTTTCTTCGTCAAAGTCAGAGGCTGTTGGGGCAGAGAATGCCCTCTAGGCCGAGGAGCTCGTCCACTTGAGCGCTCCCAGTTCAGGAGGAGGCCTATGTGGCCGTGAGGTATGTGGCCTGGCCATTGTGCCACCTTTTTTTTTGCAGGCAGGATGTTTATTGGGAGCTGTCCCAGAGGAGGGGGTCTGAAGAGAGACCTCAGCCTTTGTACAGTAAATCAGTAGGAACAGGAGCGCCTTTCGAGCCATTCTCCTTGTGCTTCTCACCACCTGGGTGTCCACAGTCCCGAGAGTGGATAGCAGTGTTTGGAAAGTGTGCCAAGGAAGCTTGCAAAGGCAGGTCCAGCTCTGTCCTGACGAGCCCCCCAAGACCCAGGGCAGGAAGGTGTTTACGCCAAAGAACAAGCGCAGGACCGGGTTCTTGTCTGCGATTGGTGTAGGTCAAACGAGGCTATTATCTCGGTTTCCAATAATAATAGAGTATTTCTTAAGATGATTCTGAAATTTTAATCACTTTAAAACCACTTTTACAATTTTTTTTACCATACACAAAGAACCACCCGAACTATTAGCATACTTAACATTTTTATTTAAATTTTACTCACCTATGTTTGACTGAAAAAGAAACTTTCTATCACTCCCATGAATGGGAAACCAACAATAATGCTGATAAACAGAAGATACCTATATTACTGAATTCTAGCTGGGCATCGTCGCCTGTGAAGGCTCTAAGTTTGAAATGTGGTATTTCTTTGTTAAAATGGGGATTAGCGATTGTCACTTACAAATGGACTTTTTCCTTGTCACAATCAGAAGAATTAAAAGACAATTGAAAAGGGAATACTCTGCTCTGATTGTGACTCAGTATCATATGAAGACGTGTCTCTATCCTGCCTAAAATTCACTTGGAAGTCAGTATCCACGACCATAGGGTGTGGAACTGCTGACCTTCAAAACCCCACAGTTAGAAGCTGTCCTATCAGCCAGCGCGTGGCTAGAATGTGGAGGTCTGGAAAGATGCCTGTGGATCAAGCTCCATCGTCCGCCTCCTGCCTCAGGAGGGCAGAGGGACAGGATCTCCTGAAGCTGGAAGGTGGAATCAGTCCTCCTTCCTGGGATGGTCGCCTTGGGCAGCGTCCAGCAGCGCTCTTCCTACGCCAGGGCTCCATGGGATCCTGTCAACGCTTCTGGCCTCAGTGCGGCTTCTCCCTCTGCAGGACAAAGGGCGGCGGGGGGTGTGTGTGTGCTCCGGGGCCCTTCCCTTACCCAGGGGCTGGGGCCAGCACTGGCCGTGGATGGCTGACAGTCTTTAGGTACCCGGATCTCTTCTCAGTTAGCCAGAGGGACACGATCCCACAGTGCCACCCTGCTCCCGACCTGGGCCCTTCTGGAAGAGCGTGCTACTCGGTCACTGCATCGTGGAGGCTCCCATCTCAGAGCCCCTGAACACTGGCTTTTCTCTCCTGCCCGGGGGCCACATGGAATGCAAAGCCCACCGAGAATCCTACAGTCGAGAGTCCCTGGACATCGGCTGTTCCAACCTGTTCATTTTACAGATGAATAAATGAAGGCCTGAATCCTGGGAAGCTTCTCTTAGCCCCAAACCAGGGGAATGTCTGGTTTCCAAGCCTGAGATGTGCTCAGAGTAAGAGCCTGCGTGACCTAGTAGAGTCCCTTCTCCCTTTTTAGACTTTCTATTTTGGGGTAATTGTAGCTTTGCACGAAGTAGTAAGAACTAACACAGGGGAAAACAGGGTACTCTTCACCCAGTCTCCCCCAACGGAAACACCAGGCATAACTGCCGCCTGACGTCCCAGCCGGGACACAACCTGGAGCAGCCCAGTGCTGTGTTCAGACTTAATTCAGCAGTCTGAGATGCACTGGTGTGTGTGTGTGTGTGTGTGTGTGTGTGTGTGTGTGTAAAAGCCTCTTTTGCGTCCAAATCCACAAGGTCTTTGGAGGTAGAAGACTTGGCAGGATTTTGATCTCTTTAAAAAATTGTCATTCCTTCTTTGCCCACACTTCTGGGCTTCTGAGCACCCAAACAACATTTGCCTTTTGGCAATTCCACTCTGAGGTTCAAACTGTGCATTCTGAGTGAAAGGCAAAGCTTGTGTTTCTGATTTCTTGACATGTCCTCATTCAAACCTTCCATTAGATGCGCCTGGTGCTGACGGCGTTTCGACGCTGCCTGCTTTCTGAAGTCTTTTGACAAGTGCAGGCTCCTCATCTGGGCAGCAGCCGGTGGTCTTTGTGCCTCTGGGGTTCTTGGGCCTAAGTGAAGCCTGGCACGCGGACGCTGCCTCGCCCTTCCCGTCCCCAACCCGCTGTCCCACGGCTGGCGCCTGTCGGGGCCAATGGCAGATGGCGTGGGTGGGAGGCCACCATCCTACACCAGCCACGGGCCTTTGTCCCAGGCCGGCTGAGTCTGTCCTCCCCCTCGGAGGCTGTGGCTGGAAGAACAGCCCCCCACCGCCCCCCCACCGCCCCCCGCTCGGCGCTGCCTGGTCGTCAAGCCCAAAGCCTGTGATTATGTTTCCTTACCTGCCAAAAAAGCACTCTGTAGATGGGCTTACGTTTCGGGTCTGGAGACGAGAAGCGTGGCCTGGATTAGAGGGGGGCAGGAGGCCAGGGCCGGGGCTGCGCTGCTGGCCCGAGGACAGAGGCGGCCTCCAGCCAGGGACGGGCCTCCCAGAACGGGAAAGGGCAGGGGGCCAGACTCGGCCCTGGGGCTGCCGGACACCACGCAGGCCTCCCGCACCTGGCTCAGCCCTCGGCCTCTGGCCTCCGCAGCTGCCAGCTGCTCCGCCAGACCCCGTCGCACCCTGGCCCACGCCGCCCCGGGAGCCTGCCTTCTGGCCTCTCTCTCCCCTTCCTCTCCTCCCTGGCCTGGTTAGCGCCTCCTCATCCTCCAGGTCTGGTTCCCGTGTGACTGGCTCCGGGAGCCCCCCGGGGGCTCGGCTGAGATGGTGCCCCCGTGAAGTGCCCTCCTTACACGTGCGTCTCCTCTGGCGTTTGCCACGGGGCCTCCCTAGACACAGCCGTGTGACTCTCGGCCCTCCCCCGCAGCAGGTCCAGTGGCGCAGGGCCCCCGTCTCGCTGTCCACCTTTCCATCTCTAGACCCCACCTCAGGCACCAAATAAACAGCTGTTGAATGA
Organism: Cabassous unicinctus; assembly: GCA_029593785.1. NCBI lineage: Eukaryota > Metazoa > Chordata > Mammalia > Cingulata > Chlamyphoridae > Cabassous > Cabassous unicinctus. Next base: position 912 of record JAQZBX010072676.1, on the reverse strand, counting down.
ACGAGTCGGGTGTGGCTCAAGTGCCCTTACCCGGTATTGAGGTTGATGGCACTTGGTTTTGATGTCTTCTGCTTCCATTCTAAACGGCCTCCAGTCTGCTCTTCTGCTCTGGGTTATTCTCATAGGAGCTTGCGCTCAGCTAGCGTCCGGGCTGACATGCACAGACGAAGCATCTCCTTGTGTGCCACCCCGGCCAGGGGCTGCCTCTCGCTGGGACTGTGAACGTTGGTAAGCAGGAAGGGAGCGAGAGCCCCCTCCAGTAGCCTCTCTGGTCCCTCTCTGGAACACTCTCCGTTTAGCAGTATTCAGGAAGGAAGGCGGGAGCCACGTGCAGCCCTGGGCGTGGGGGTGGTGGTTTCGGGGCAACATCAGAGGCAGGGCGGCAACTCACATCCTCCCTTGACTGCCAAGCTTCAGCTCAAGAGTCTAAGCAACAGGAGCTCAGCGGAGCTGTGCTTATGCCAGAAGGAGGATTTACTGGCTCCTGTAACTGGATGGCTTCAGACAAGATTGTGTTCTGGTTATCTTCTGCTGCCTAACAAACACTCCCAAGCGTAGTGACTTAAAACACGACTTGGTGTCTCCCTCGCTGCCCTGTGGCTGACTGTGCTCGGCAGCACAGTGCTCAGTGTGCAGTTGCAGTCAGACCACAGGCGAGGCCGGGGTCATCCTGAGGCCCAGCACCGCTCATCTCCAGGATGGCTTTCTCCCCTCACATCTCTGGCTCTTCTACGTGATGTTTTTCTCCAGCAGAGCAGCCCAGGCTCCTTGCGTGTTGGCTTAGACCTCCAAGAGGCAGACGCTGAAGCTGCTGGACCAGTCACGGCCTCCACCTTGGCTTAGTGTTGCCGGGATTGTCTTCTGTGGGTCAGCTCCATCACGGGGCCTGCCCACATCCCAGGGGCTGCTGGA
>JAQZBX010072675.1:0-15036 GCA_029593785.1 Cabassous unicinctus | reverse complement strand
TTTTTTTTTTTTTTTTAAGAACAAATACAGTTTTAAATAAAAGGAGTTAACTAGTGATCTAAGGAAACAGTAAAATGGGTGATAGCCATTCTAAATTAAGAAAAGGGTCTGGTAAACTCCCTGTGGTCTCCTGCTCTACTTCAGCCATGTGCCCAGTCAGGTCTCAAGGGTGGTTTCACCCACCATACAGAACTTCCTTGGACCTACACCACATGGGGATTGGCCCCTACCACCTCTGGAGTGGAAGCCAGAAGTCTGGGGACACTGAGTTTATTTCCTTTAAGAGCTTATCCAGGAAACCTCTAGCTATTAATCCCCTTTGAATTGGCAGCACTAAAAGAGAGCACAGTTAGGCCTTAAAGCTCACCAGTTTCTGGAAGGGGATGGGAAGCACCACTCACTTATTTTTCTCCTGGCTGACTCATCAAATGAACATGGGGAAGCATTGGATTCCTCTAGGTGCTTGGCTATTTTGCATAAAAGAATTTAAGAACATGCCCATTTAGTTAGGCCAGTAAAAAGATTTTATTGGGAAATGGGGGAAAGAACAGAGCTTACTGAGAAATGGGAGAAAAAGATAGAAATACACACCAAGATTTGGTACGGGCTCCTCTAGACAGAGAGAGCACCCATAGGTTCTTATTTGTTGTGTTCTCATTGTCATTAGTCTCAAGATATTTATTGATTTCTCTTAAAATTTCTTCTTTGACCCACTGATTACTGAAGAGTGTTTTGTTTAATCTCCATATATATGTGAATTTTCCCTTTTTCTGCTGCTTGTTGATTTTCAAATTTACCCATTATGATCAGAGAAAGTGCTTTATATAATTTCTATTTTGATGAATTTATTGAGATAAGCTTTTGGACCCAACATATTGTTTATACTTGAGAAAGATCCATGAGCACTTGAAAAGAATGTATATCCTGCTGTCTTGGGATACGATGTTCTGTATGTTCATAAGGTTTATTCCATTTATCATATTATTCAAGTTCTCTGTTTCTTTATTTTTCCTCTGCCCAGATGTTCTATCCAATGCTGAGAGTGGTGTATTGAAGTCTCCAACTATTATTGTAGAGATGTCTATTTCTCCCTTTTATTTTGCCAGTGTTTGCTTCATGTATCTTGGGGCATCCTGGTTAGGTGCATATACATTTATGACTGTTATTTCTTCCTATGAATCATGGCTTTTATTAATATGTAATGTCCTTAATTGTTGCTAATAACAGTTTTGTTTTTAAAGTCTGTATCATCTCATATAAGTATAGCTACCCTGTTTTTTCTTGTTGTTGTTGTTCTTTGTTTGTTTGTTTATTTGGTTACTGCATGCATAGAATACCTTTTTCCAACCTTTCAATTTCAGGTATCCTTGGGTCTAAGGTAAGTCTCTTGCAGACAGCATATAGGTGGCTCATATTTTTTTATCCATTTCACCAGTCTGTGTCTTTTGATTGGGGAGTTTAATCCATTAACATTCAATGTTATTACTGTAAAGGCAGTTTTTATTTCTTCTATTTTGATTTTTGGGTTTTATCTGTCATTTTATTTTTGCCACACTTTTGACACTTTTAGTTACTGTTACAGTCATCATTTCTAGACTCTCTTTCTAGCCTGTCTCTCCTGTCTTTTCTTTTCAAGCTGTAACACTCCCTTTAGAATTTCCTTCAAAGCTGGTCTTTTTGTTATAAACTCTCTCAGTTTCTGTTTATCTGTGAATATTTTAAACTTGCTCTCATTTTTGAAAGGTAATATTGAGGAATATAAAATTCTTGGCTGGCAGTTTTTCTCTTGCAATATCTTAAATATATTATATCACTGCCTTCTTGCCTCCATGGTTTCTGATGAGAAATCAGCACTTAATCTTATTGGTATCCCTTATATGTTATACATTGCTTTGCTCTTGCTGCTTTCAGAGTTTTCTCTTTGTCTTCGGCATTTGACATTCTGATTAGTATGTGTCTCAGATTTGCTCTATTTGGATTTATTTGGATGGGAATACATTTTGCTTCTTGGGCATGAACATCTATATCCTTCATTAGAGTTGGGAAATTTTCCACCATTATTTCCTCAATTATTTCTTCTGCCCTTTTCCCCTTCTCTTCTCTGTCTGGGACATCAATGACACATATGCGTGCACATCTCTTGCTGTCATTTACCCTGAGAGCCTTTCAATTTTTTTCAATTCTTTTCTTCATCTGTCCTTTCGTATGTTTGCTTTCAGAGTCCATGACTTTAAGCTAACTGATCTTTTATTCTGCTTCCTCAAATCTGCTATTATATGCCTCCAGTGTATTTTTAATTTCATTTATTGCACCTTTAATTCCCATAAAGTCTGCTATTTTTCTATGTATGCTTTCAAATTCTTCTTTGTGCTCCTCCAGTGTCTTCTTAATATCATTAATTTCTTAAGCCATCTTATTGAATTTATTAAGGACATTTGTTTGAACACGTATGATTAGTTGTCTCAACTCTTTATGTCATCTGTAGGCTTACTTGTTCCTTTAACTGATCCATATCTTCCTGTTTCTTAGTGTGGTTTGTAATTTTTTGTTGGTGTCTTCACATCTGGCTTGCTAGATGTATTTTTTTCTGGGTGCATTTTTTCCCTTTAGTTTATGATTTTATTTTATTTTCTCCATTGCTCATCATGTAGTAGGAGTCGAGGATGTAGTTGGTGCTGTAAGCTATGGAGGCCGAAGCTGCCCACATCACCCCAGGAATTGATGAAGCCTCTCCCAGCTTCTCTGTCAGGGTTATGGACAGTGCTGCGACAGTGTATAATAATCCAATTTGGGCATGACAAGACTGTCTGTAGATGTCTAGAGTGACTGATGAAGCTTCAAACCCCTCCTCTCTTACCTTAGGTGGGGACGGAGCTATAATTGTGGGCAGCAATTTATGCTGTGTGGGTCCAAAATGACCACAGTTGCCCAGGTAAATTGACATAGCACTAGATCCCCTACCTGCCAGGGGTGGGGATGGACCCTATAGAGTGCCCAACAATCTAATCCATGTAGGTTGAATATGTCTGCAGTAGCCCTGAGATGCTGAGGGAGTACTGTCCCTTCTGCCTTTTAGTGGGTGGGAACAGAATAACCAATACCTAACAGTTCAGTCCCTGTAGGCTGAAAGTACCTGTTGATGCCTGGAGAGGCTGAGGAAACACCAGCCCCATTCTATGCTGATGGGTTGTATGGGTGGTTCTAAGGCACCCACCAGTTCAGTCCCTTTAGACTGAGAATACTTGCCATTACCCGGAGAGGCTAAGGAAACACCAGCCCCCTCTTATTCTATTAGGGCAAGGGATTGGATCCACTGGCACCCAACAATTCAGTCCCTGTAGGCTGAAAGTACCCACCATTGTCCAGAAAGGCTATGGAGTCACCAGACCCCTCCTATCCTTTTGGGGGTGGGGAGTGGTTCCATAGAAATCCAACAGTACAGTCCATGCAGGTCAAAAGCATCTGTGATTGCCCAGAAAGGCTGTGGAAACACCAGCCCCCTCCTTTCCTGCTGGAGGGTAAGGGTGGATCCATGAGTACACATAAGCCCAGGCTGTGTGGGCCAAAAGCACCTGTAGTGATCCAGAGAGGCTGGGCAAGCACAGTCCATCTCTTGTCCTATTGGGGATGGGAGTGGAGCCACATGTGCCCAGTGGCTGTGTTTGTGGAGGCCAAAATCACCTGCAGTTGCCCTGAGAAGCTGAGGGAACACCAGTCCACTTCTATCCTATGAGTGGAAAGAGGTGGAGATGGACTCAAAGGCACTGTACATACCAGTTAGTGTGGGCTGAAAAAGCCTGCAGTTGCCTGGAGAGGCAGAAGATACCCAGTATCTCTCTTATCTTATTGGGATGTGGTGATGCAGCCCCAGCTATCTGACTATTCTGTCTGTTCCAGTGGAGAGCACCTGAACTTGCCTAGAGAGCCTGGTGCAGATCTGGCCAGCTTCCTTTCTGCTGGAGTTGGGTCTGGAGCCTAGGCTAGGTCTGCAGTATGATCTTGGTGGAAAGAAACCAGTCCTTAACTTCAGTGGATTTTCAGTCAGTCAGGTATCCCCTCATAATGGTGTTGGAGTCAAAATGGTGGCTACCGGACTCTCTCCCATTTGGACAGGCTCAAACCCTAGCTGTTCCTAGGATTATACTTTAGTTAGCCGAGTCCACTAATCTGTAGCTGAAGTTGGTGGACAACTGTCTCTTCCTCCACCATTTTTGGGAAATGGATCTTCTAACTCCAGCCATGGAATAACTCCTGAGCTGGCTGGCACTGCTAGAGTAGGATGGTCACTGGCGTCTGTGGCATGGCTTGCAGTTTCTCAGAGAGGTGGTGCAAGTTCCCCCAGCTTCCTCCCTGCCAGAGGTGGGGCTGAGGTTTAGACTAGAGCTGCAATCCCATCTGGGTGGAAAAAAGCCAGTCCCTACCAGCACTGTGATTTTCAATTAGACCCTCATGCCAGAGGCAGAGTCAAAATGGTGGCTACTGGCCTCCCTCTGACCTGGACAGGCTTAAAGTTTAGCTGTTCCTAGGATTATACTTTAGCCTGCCAAATTTACTAATAAATATCTGAAGTCAGTGACACACCGTGTCTTCCTCCCCCGTTTTTTGGGGGGAAATGGAGCTTACATCTCCAGCCACGGAATAGCTCCTGAGGTGGCCTGCACCATGGGCACCCAACTTTGTGGTGTGAAAGGCTCTACTCACAAATCTCTGCAGATGGGCAGTCGCCTTCTTCCATACTTTCAAGGATGTTTGGAGGATGCTCTTCTGGACTCCTGGGGCCCCCAAACAGGTGCTTTAGATAGCCCTGGGTGATTACTAACTGCCCTGTAGCATAAGCTGTCTCCAGAAGATCCTTGCTCCACCACCCAGACTCATGAATAAAGATTTTTAATTGAAACTATAAGCTTTTCATTTATGTCTGTTTATTTGATGTACATTTTCTTATCTTCAGATGGTAATACAAAATGAACAAATAAAAAAATTCTTAAAAGAGTTCTATTCAAATTGATTAAAGACAAATAAGTGCATATACATTAAACTCCTAAAATCCCAGATATTAAAGACACTGAACTCCTAATAGTTCCAAAGTAAAAAGAGTCTTAAATCCCAATTAAATTGCACCTTAAAAAAACTGAGAAATTGATATCCTCTGAAGGTAAAATGGCAGCTAAATAAACCCCAGTAAACATTCTAGTCACAAAGATTCAAAATACTGGTCCTTATAATTACTGCTAATAACCTGAAAAGGAAACTTCCTAAAACTTCTTGAAAACAGCAACAAGCTCCTTAATGCTCCTTGCCCTCTAAGAAAGCAATGTGCCTTCCAGTGTAACTGCTAGGACTACTCTGGGAAATGGCAGAGACGTTTCCAGTTGCCCAAGTCACATCTTTAAATGAAATAGACCTGATAATGGAGACAACTAGAAATGAGAGCATATGGGCTCTAACACATAATAAAGTCACCTTATCATTCTTAAATACCATCTCCCTCATTTGAAGCTCTTAAAATCAGATTCAACAAGCCAGGATAAGGAAGTAAGTTCCAAACATAATTCTCTCCTTTCCATCAAAGAAATAAAATTTAAATTCCACTCTTTGTTGAATACTATTCAAACCCATTTAGCTGCATTCTTCTGTTCCTCCTATCCTTGGCCTCCTCTTAGACCTTGGCCAAATCCAAGGTATTCTAACTTTCCCTCCTCCCAAGACCAAAATCATCATTAAAAAGATTTTTTTTTTTTACCTTGCAGGATATTGTAGAAATTAGATTCCTAATTTTTCTTTAATAGCTCAGCCTTTACATGTCTTTTTTAAAGCTAAATAAATTAAGTACCTTACCTAAGATGAACAAACCAGTTAGGCAGGTATGAAGGATGGGCTTGGTGCAGGAAGATGAGGGAAGTGTAAGTTCAGTTTTGAGTACTTTCCACTGGGCCTGGGGACTGGAGGTGATGGGCACAAGGGAAGTGTCTTGGAATAAGACTTGTTTTGGATCTTTTCACAAGGCTACTACTGTCCTCACAGTAACTTAAAAAACAAACAAAGAAACAAAAACTATTAAACTTCCCAACCTGGGAAAATCTTTATTCTCCAGGAAATTCCTGCTATTCTCTCAAGCAATGGGGGTACCCAGTTTACTGAAACTGTCATCAGGGAGCTTTTCGGGGCCTCACCCGTCAACCAGGGGTTTACCTATTCTACCATTCTCAATTGTCAGGAAAGGTGAAATGAAAAAATGGTTTAATTAAAATGAAACTTGCTAAATTTATGGAATCCCTCAATCTGCCATGGCCAAAAGCCTTGCCTATAATCTTATTAAAATTAAAATCCATTCTTTTAGGTTACATAAATTATCCCCATTTAATTTATAACAGGGAGACCTATGAAAATTAATTCTGGATTATATAAGCCTTACCTTTTAAAAGTGAAAATGCTAATGAGTTAAGTCCTCAACTTTGAAGCTGGCACTTATGAAACTTATTTCTCTAATGTCAATTAAAATTAATGCCTAATAATCTTGTGGCAGAAAACAAACTCTTGTCCTTTAGAAGACCTTTGAGACACTAGGAACAAAAAGTGGAAGCAAATAAAATGAAAGGGGACCTTCAACAAGGGAAATCCAGTCCACGGGCATAATTTTACCATATATGAACAGTTCTATAAACAACCACTAAGAATATGACACTCTGAACCCCTGTCACTGTCCTTACGTATCTTTGTTTCCATCCAAAAATCTTCCTTAGTTCTTGGATTGTGGAGGCAGATTTAAGCTTGTCTCAAAAGCTTTATCTTTTCTCAAAATCCTGGTTCCATGGTATTGGCTACTGTGCACATCAGGCAGGAAGCCCATTTCTTGGTAACAACAATATTTGTGTGATGGTCATCACTGACAAAAAATATTATTTAAAATTGTACATTTAGGGAAATATATTATTAAATAAATGAAAATGGGGAAATTGCTTTAATGCATATGCTTTTTAAAAGAAAATATATTGAGGTTTAGGATGAATAAAATTTTAGTTAATAAATGAATATGGCTCATTTTTGCCCTGAAATATTTCCTGCATTTTTGTGCTCCAAAAGAGAGGAGACTTTTTGTGGATATGCAGAATCCCATTTCAAGAAGCAAAATAGCCTTGGTAAGATTATGACAGACCAAATATTCTTTGAAGGTAGACAAAACAAATAATTCTAATAATATTTTAAACAATAATATATATCTCAAGTGAGCATAACATTTTCTGTGCTTTCAAAATGCTTAACAAGATCTGTTTTATATTAATATTTTAAATAATGGATTATAGGAATATGAATATTTACAAAAGAGAATTAGTTAAATCCTTTAAATTAACATTAATTAATTTCATATAATATATAATTAACTATTTTAATACATATTTTAAAAAATGGGCCCATCAATGTTTAAAGATTGTCTTACAGCTATGGAATGCCATATCCATTTATTAATGATAAGACCCATTAATTAGTATTTTAGATTAAATTTAATTTGAAATTCTCAACTGGGGCCATATAGCCCACAAGGACTGAAGTGATACTATTTATTAGGTGACTATTTGGTATGCACAGTAAAGGCAATAAAATATTAGGGTATTTAGTATTGGCCTTCATTTCATATACTGAGAAATAAAAATAAAAAACCACTAAAATCAATACATTTAAAATTATGATAAATAACGAGAATATCAATGGGATAAATGAAGGGGGAAACATATCAATAACATATTAATAAGTCCCTTTCTGCTCCCATGTCAATATATGAATATATGTCTTCTGTAATAAACAAGAGTATAAAACACTGTAAAACCTCTTAGCACATGTTAAGGCTTCTTACCTGCTGGGGAAGTGACAGTCAAGTTGAGTTGCCATTTCCCAGATCTTGCCCACTCCATCCTTTTGGGTGCAGATGTTTCAATATGTTTCCCTTCCACAGTTAGAACAGATGTTATGGCTAATGGAATCGCCTCACCATACCTTGAACCCGAAACCTAGAACAAGTAACCCCTCCTGAATATTAGGGCAGGAACTCTATACAAATATTGCTGGATATATGCTTTTCTCTCAGTGGCAGGGCCCCATTCCCCTGGGATATACAAACTTGACACTGAGCAAAATAAGGCACTTTTCCTCTCAATGCACTGTAAAGACCAAGTCTTGAGACACCAGGGTTTCAAAGTTAGAAAGAGTTTATTTTTGTGCACAAGCAAAGGAGACTGTCCTAATGGTCCCAAACTGCCTCCAGGAACTGCAGTAATTCTGTTATTAGTTGTATAAACTAATTTATGCTAATGAGTAATTGGGGTGGAGCTGGCACTGGTTCCTTCTTTAATAAACATTAAAGGGCTGAATGAGATGGGGGGATGGGAATCAATCAGGGTAAGACACAAGGTTCTAGGATAGGAAACTAAAGAAGGAAGGTTAGCTACAAGGTTTTTCATATGGATATTAAACAGAGGAGGGTGAAGTAATTACCCTTTCAATAGAAATGTTCATATGCAAAGGTAAGACCTCACTGGACTAATCATCACAATGAGGTTTTAGTAGGAAATGGCCATATACACAGGGCAAGGTCTGTCTAGCTAGTTTCAGTAATTTCAGATAACAAACTTTGGATAATTTTTAATTTACTGGAAGTAAAAAGTCATCTATATCATGGTTTAGTAATCAAAGTTAATTGTTAATTGTTAATTCTTGCTTAAAAACCTAAATCTCAAGGAAGTACAGATATTTCTAATCTCCAACAGGTAGATGGGTGTGTAGAGCCACCAACTACTGACCCTGTTGAACACTTGGCCTCCTTTGGAGTCAGCCAGGAGGGCTTCTCTTCCTTTGCTCTTTTAGATCATTTGTGCTATGTCTAAGTAATAAAGTGATCATTTTCTGAAAGCTTCTGATGTGCCTGAACCTGTTTTCCCACAACACACTGTATAGCAATTCACTCTATATCCCAAAAACAGATATGAGGACTTATAAACTATTTCTCCTTAGCATTGATCTACTCCTCACATATCTCTGCTTTGAATGATTTAAATAAAGTAATGTTATTTCTCCTAGATGGAAATAGAAAATTTCCAAATATTATAATGGGAGGTTGTGGGAGCCCAAAGCCTGATTTCCCCTCCTTAAAAGAAACAAAGCCTGCAGCATGTAGCTGCCTGCATGTCCCAGACATAAGTGAAAGATTAATGAACCTCCCCAGAGTGAAAAGAATGTACAGATGGTATTGTATTCTGTAATTTTCTCCAGGAGGTACACTTCCTACAATTACATTACCAGACCCCATTTGTGTGCTTCATGTGACCCTGGTAGAAACTCTGTTATTAAACAGCTTTTTTTCCAGGAAGCCATTATTAATTAGAAAACTAAATTGATATTAATGATAACAAAAAGTAACTTTAAAACAGGAAAACCTTTCAGAGGCCACCTCTAACTGCATATTAAAGTGGCGGTAGAAGAAAAACAATCTTAATTCTATTAAGAAGCTTAGGTTTTCATAAAAAAATTGAGAAAGCAGGTTTTTTTCCCCTTGTACTTCTAAAGTAAAAAACCTGTTAATGTAATCATGGTAAAGGTATAGAAATAAAAAGCAAGTACTAAAAATAGTTGTTCATTTAATATGTTATAAACCACTTTGGAAGTACTGAGAAAGTTTATAAAAATTAAGAGATAGGGTTCTGTATTGTCAATCTCTCTTGTGCATTGAAACCAGACCCCCAGTAACCTGCATACTGCCTTTCCATTTGAGTTATTGCCTACATCGGTCACTACAACCCCTAAAACAATAAAAGTATCTACCATATCTCTGCACATGCTCCCAAAATGGTTAGAAAGTAGATTGCTGTTTCAGACTCCTATGGTACCCAGCAATGTCTCAATATGGCCAGATTTACAACAGAAATTAATTTCCTCCAGACTGGTTCTGTTTCATAGTGCCAAAGGGCACTATGTACCAGGCCAGTGAAACACTGGCAACTGCCTCCAGCATCACAGTGCTGCAGCATACCAATTGGACCAATAATTACCAGAATAATGTGAGTATAACTTATACAAACACAATTGGCATTATGGCCTGCTCCCATGGAAAGACAACATGTATGGTATTACAAACCTGGAGCTTAAATCTATTAACAGCTCAAAAAGGAACTTATGCATTGTACTTATATACCAAATGCCTATGAAGAGGAATATTAAACATGTTAAAAGTCTTTGTAAACTTAATTTATTTTCTAAGTTTATTCTTTTAAAATCAATGCCTACAGAACAACGTATTAGTCATGCATGGATTTCATACAGCTCCAAATATGGTGCCAGACACATCTTTCCTCAACCTCAAAGAATAGCCATAGAATTTCACACCCCATCAGTCAAAGACCACTGCCCCTAACCAGGAGGAATCAGCTACAGAAGAATGACAATCATCCTTCAGCTACCCCTTAACAATAAGCATGTAAACACTCTGAGGGGAGAGTTAAGGTGAGTTAGTATAGGAAACAGGGAAGGCAGCTGGTCAGAAAAATCTGCCAAAGATCCTGCTCAATGTAGGCTGCTACAGGAGGGTGAATTGTGGGAACCCAAAGTCCAAGCTCCGCCTCATTAAAGGAAAAAATCCTGCAACATGTAACTGCCTGCTTGACCCATACATTAGTTAAAAAGTAACAAGCCTCCCCAGAGAAACAGAACATACACATCGTATCACAGACTGTAAATTTATCCAGGCAGTACACTTCCTTCTTACAATAACATCACCAGACCCATTTATGTGCTTCACGTGACATTAGTAGAACCTTTGTTATGAAATGTCTTTGTTCGAGACCCTTTATATTACCCTTCATTTCCTGTCTCTTTGTCAGAAGCTACTTCCATTTTCTGGCCTGCCACCACCAGAGACTGTCTCTTGTCTCTAAATCCTAATAAATCTTATGTCTGACTCAGTGCCATGTGCATTTTTTGGTCTTGCAGCTGTCCTGACCCATATCTTTCACGATTTTGGTTGAAACATGGGTTAATCTATTTGTATATTATGGGGAAGATAAAAATTGATTTAGAAGTCTTACTGAAATGCTCAAAATTTAAAGAAATGTCCTTTTCAGTAAAAGGTGGACAAGAGAAGTTCAAGAAACTATGATTATAAATATATGCCATGGTAAATTGAATTATGTACCCTTTCCCCAAAATAAACAAACAAACAAAAAACATGTTCTTAATCTTAATCCAATTCCCTTAGGTGTGAACCCATTGTAAATAGGAGCTTTGAAGGTGTTATTTTTAGTTAAGGTGTGGCCAACTGAATCAGGATGGGTCATAATCTTATTACTGGAGGCTTTGTTAGAGAAAGCAACATGAGGAGCCTGAAGCAAGAAGCCAGCACTCAACAGAATCAGGAAGAGAAAGGTTGGGACATCATCACATGATATGAGGAAGAATACAAGCCAAGAAACCCTAAGGATCACTGGCACCAATCATGAGTTTGTTACAGATTTTGGGAAGAAAGCATCACCTTGCTGTCACATCAGTTTTGCACTTCTCCTACCCTCAAAACTGTGAGCCAATAAATTCCCATAGTTTAAGCTAATCAATTTCATGGTATTTGTTTTAACAGCCAGGAAACTAAGACATATGTAAAAATTAAACTAAGAATGTAAGTTATTGAGAATTTAAATACTTCTTCTATGATTTGACTTCTCTATGGTGTTACATGTGGAAAAGTTAATACATACAAGGAAGGCAGAATAGTATAATGGCTAGAAAATATGATTTGGAATCCTGGTTTTGCTAGTCTTTTAAAATGGATTCTGAATAGTATGCTCATGAGATGTGCTTAGTATTTGCTCTAAAATGGAAGTATTCTTCAGGGGCTTACTTGGTGAAATCATTCTTTATATAGGATAGAGAATTATTGAAAATAATAATTGTTTTATAATTTGGAAGCCTGTCAGAAACCAAGTATGACATCCATGTAAATTAAATAGTCTTTCATAAATAAAAAAGTTATTCATCTTTGAATCAGAAGTAGCCTTAGAATATGCCACATTATGAGGCTACTCATGGTAACTAGGATGGTTTCTTGCCTTTAGGACAATGGATTTAAGTGTCAGGTTTTCTCTACCTTTAGTTTGAAATAATTTTAGATGAGTTATAAAAATGTTACATAGAATTACTAAGTAGCTTTCACTCGGCTTCCCTAAATGTAAACTCCTATGTAGCCATAGTACAATGATCAAAATTAAGAAATTAACAAAATGAATTAAAAAAATACAAATACTATTATCTAAAGTATGGATTTGCTATTAATGCCCCCCCCCTTTTTTTGAGAATTAAATCCAGAACCCCACATTGTATTTAGATGTCGTGTTCCTTCAGTTTCTCCAATATATGACAGTTCCTGTTGAAGTGGACACTCACCAGTTCCCTGGGTCCTTTTTTGTCTAGCCCAGAGAATTGGAAGCCATATTTAGGCTTGGCCACACAAAGGAATGAGTTTATTAAGCTAGGGGATATCTGGAGAAAGACAAAGTCTCAAATCAGCTCTCTTGAACAGCAGAAGTTGTAACATTATGTTGGCTTGTGTAGGGGAGGAGTTCAAGGGATTGGGTTACAAGATTGACAGGTGTGGAATGGTTGCACCTTTGCATGCTCTATAACACTATATGCTTTGACATGCTTAGTCATATGTTGCATGTACAGAATATGGTGTCTAAATCCTACCTAGAGGTGGAAAGTTTACTATTATAATGAGCTAAAATTCAGCTGAGTTCATTCTACTACCCTACTGAGTCTGCACTACAAACTGGAAAGCTCAACATAACAGGGTCCAACAGAGGAAGACAGAAGTTGGTTGGGGATAGTTTTTATAAGCGGTTCTCACACTGTCTTTCCTTGTCTTTCATAACCTTGACATATTTGAAGAATATTGATTGGGAAATTTGTAGAGAGCTGCACAATTTAGTTTGCCTAATATTTTCTCATGATTAGATTGAGGTTTTGCACATTGAGGAAGAATACTAAGGGAGTGATATGTGCTTTTCAGTGCATTATATATAGTTAAAGGAGTATATGATATTGATTATTGTTAAACCTGGTAATAATAACTTTGATAGTTTGGTTATGTGGTGTCTGGAAGATTTCTCCATTTTAATATTTTCCATTTGCAATTATTAAATATTTTGGGATTGATTCTTTAATATTATGAAAACATCCTCTTTCTTAAACCCTCACCCACTAACTTTAGCATTCTTCAGTGGATCCTTCCTGCAGCAATGATATATTCACATGGTTATTTTCTATTTCCCTCATTTGTTTTACCTTTATTAACTCTCATTCTCATGTGATAGATTTCCATTTTCCACACTTTATTTATTTATTCAATTATTTATTTGCTACTGAATGCACTAATTAATATTACTTTTATTAATATTAATTCTCTTTGGGGATAATCCAATACTGCATTATTTATTGTTCTATTAAAATTTTCAAACCTTGGCTATTGGGAGCTGTTTCTTGTTGGCTTCAGAGTCCTTTAAACAAGATCCCCATCTTTTTTCTTATACTTCTCCTTCTTTCTATGTCTTCCTAGGGCCTGTCAGTGGGCAGAGATAGGATATCTATTTATGTAAATGAACACTGTGTATACACATATCCATGTTAATTTCTGTATCAATGTAGTTGAATACATATCTAAAAGACATAATTGTTAATGATACACCAGTCTCCAATCTTAAAGCTGTAGCTCATTCTAGCATTCCACTTTTTTTACTTTTTATTTCATTCCCTGATTGGTAGAAACCTGGTCCTCATTATCAAAATATATGCACATTATTTTTTAAACCTAGTAAACCTAAGTACACATATGCATAAAGATAGTGTAATTTCAAAACTGGTAGTGTATATACATACAAGAAATACTCCAAAATACAGTGTTTGTGTTCTTTTTTTCCTTTAGTCTTAGAGTATCCAGCCAAAATACAGTTTTCCAAAATTACTCAGGTCTGTGCCTTTCTCATACACTCCACTCAGAATTGGTCTCCCAATACTGGCAGCAGTTTATCTGTTTTCTATCCTTTGTCCTTTGGTAATCCGCAATGTCATACAAATAGAATTTAAAAATATGCAGACTTCGAGTCTGACTTTCAATAGCAAAACACACTTATGTTTCACTCATGTTGATTTATGAACCAATACTTTGTACCTTTTTATTTTTAAGTAGTATTCCAGTATATGGATGCATTACAGTTTGTTTATCCATTTAGTTTTTAAATAATATATGAATTATCTCCAGTTTGGTGAAGGATGAATAAAGGTACAACATGCAATAGCATAAATACGTTTTCTTGAACATGAGTATTCAATTCAGTTGATTAGACTACTTAGGAATAAAATTGCTGGTTTGCATAAATAGTGTATATTTAACATTGTAAGACACTGTTTTGCAAAGTGTCTATTTTGCATCCCACTGACAATATTTGAGAATGTGCCTGTTGCCCCATATTTTCCATATTTAAATATTTCTCCATATTTAATATTGTCAGCTTTCAAGATTTTCATTATTTGAATAGATATGTAGCCCATTGTGCTTTAAATCGTCCTAATTAGCAATAATGTTGAACATCTTTTCCTATGTATATTTGATATTTGTATCTCATCTTTGGTAAAGTTTCTGCTCAGATATTTGTTCATTTTAAAATTTCTCATTGTTGGGTTTTGAGAGTATTTTATATTTTCTGGATACATGCATTATATTAGATACATGATTTAAAAATGCTTTCTTCTACTGTCTGACTTGCCATTTTATGTTTTATTCTCCTAAAAATGTCTCTCACAGGGCAAATGTATTTAATTTTGATAAAATCTAGTTATTAATATTTTTCTTTATGAACAATGCTCTTGATGTCATCTAAAACCTTTTGCTAAATTGAACCAAACAGAGTTTCTCCTATGTTTTATGTTTTGTTTGCTAACGTTTACATTTCATTTAAGAAAGTTTTTCATATAAAATTGCTTTTGATATTTGACATGAATTCT
>JAQZBX010072674.1:0-15034 GCA_029593785.1 Cabassous unicinctus | reverse complement strand
AGCTGTGTGTTCTTTTATGTCTGCTTGTCTTCTCTTCAGGCGGCACCAGGAACCGATTCTGGGACCTTCTTGCACCTCCCCAGCTCCCTGGTCTGCTGCATCTCACATTGTCTCTCTTCTGTGTCTCTTTTTGTTGCGTCATCTTGCTGCACTAGTTCTCCGCACGGGACAGCACTCCACGTGGGCCAGCACTCCTGCGCAGGCCAACTTGTTTTTCACCAGGAGGTCCCGGGAATTTAACCCTGGACCTCCCCTATGTTAAACGGGAGCCCAATCACTTGGGCCACATCTGCTTCCCTAGGGATCTTGATAAAATGCAGATTTTGGTTTAGTCTGGACTAGGAGCCAGATTCTATACTTACAATAAGCTTTCAGGAGATGCTGATACAGCTAGTATGGGGTCACTCTTTGAAGAGCAAGGCTAACCAATAGCATTCTTTGGACACTTGCTTGCCTGTTCGGGGATGGACAAGACACCCAGTTATCCACAGTAAGGCATGAGATATAGTCAATCACTTAGTGATCTCCATGAAAATCTTTGCTCACTCTCATCTTTTTCTCCCATCCCTAGTCAAATTGCTTCCTTAGCAGCTCCTACACATAGCCAGAGAATCAATTTCATTTCCTCTAAACCAGTCCTGGAGTGGATCAAATCTCATATAATCCATGACTATTTAACACTATACTTATTTACAGGTCAGGTAAAAAGTCTTCAATGAATATTGTGGAGTCAATGAATGTGGAACAAACAAATGCATCAGTGCAATAATGCACTGAACATCTAATATATTCCAACTAGTATATATCTTCTTTGACTGATGTTATTAATTTTAAGACAACATTCTGTTAAAGGAGCAGCTAACCTGTTTTTGTCCATGGTGTATGCTATGGTGTATGCATGATTCTAATAGGTCAAGTGAGTTCTGACCAAACCAGATATCCATTGTAAATATACCTGAGGGGGTCTTTAATTTGAGATTTATGACAAAGTTGAAAGTCTTCAATGAGGATTGAAAATTACTGAGTCCACAGTCCTAATGAGAACAAGCAGTTTCCAGTGTTTTAAACATAGCTACATGTGAGAAACTACAAAGGATAGGCAATGGGACCTTGTATTGGTTTTTAGTTCCTTTTCACTAAAGAGCTGGTACTATATTTAACCAGTGTGGCTAAGACTTCTGTGTGGGTTCCAACTGTATCCTTTCTTGAGTGTTCCATGGTGCTTTTTCTTCAAAACTGCCCTTCTTGCTCTAGAGTCCTTAGTATGATCCTAGAGAGTTTTCACTCTAGTTCATCAAAGAAAGGTTGCATGATGCCATAGCAGGGCTCTTTGCCCAGAAATCCTGTCCACACTCTTTCTGTGCCACTAATTATCTGATTTGGGGGAGGTCCTACCAGAGTGCTGGATGATGTGAAGGGTTTTAAGCCCCTTTGTCAGGAGGCGGGGGGAGGCCATGTCCTCCTTAGAATCTATTAAAGAATACATTCCCCGTTTGTTGACACCATGACATCTCTCAGACCACAGCTACTGAGACAGTGTTCTTTAAGCCTCCCATGCCCAATAGCCCCTGTGTCATGGCTTGAAAAGTGTCCTCCCAAAATTCATGTCCACCCAGAACCTTAGAATGTGACCTTGTTTGGAAATGGGGCCTTTGCAAATATATTTAAGGTAAGGATCCAGATGAAATCCTACTAGATTAGGGTGAGCCCTAAATTCAATGAGGGTGTCCTTATAAGAGACAGCAAAGGACACCCAGAGACCCAGGAGAGAAGACCACGGAAAGATGCAGGCAGAGGTTGCAGTTATACTACCCCAGGCCAAGGAACACCAGGAGGCACCAGAAGCTGGAAGAGGCAAGGAAGGATTCTCCCCTTGAGCCTCTGGAGGAAGCGCGACCTTGCTGGCACCCTGACTTCAGACTTCTGGCTCCCAGAACTGTGAGAGAATAAATTGTTGTTGCTTTGAGCCACCCAATTTGTGGTTATCTGTTATGGCAGCCACAGAAAATTAATACACCATGCTTGCACCTTCACATATTACTTCACTTAATCTCTCCCATTACCCTGGGGCCAACTATCTTTATTCCATTTTTCAGAATTTGCTAAATGCTAGCTTTCCCTAAGTGAACACATAAAACATTAGTCACCCAGATGCTTCATTTTGGAAAAAAGGATTCTGTGGTTAAACAAGTTCGAAAAAAGATGCACAAATCCCCTTCTTGAATATTTCCTGCCTACATTAATCCTGCAATAAAGAAACTTGTTTAACTTTGTTTAACCCAGGTTTTGCCAAACTTTGATCTCTCAGTTCCTACGTAAATACTTTGGAAATGCTGGCCGAGATCACAGAACAAGTAAGAGGGAGGGAAGGGAAGTGAATTCATAGCCTTTGGATTTCACAATCAGTGTTGTTTTCACACAATAGTCCACGGCTACCTTCTTTCTTTCACTAGTTCATTAATATTCACAAGTTCATCTGAATATTTAGGTGGAATACCAAAGGGAGAAAATGTGGACCTAAGCTAAAAATATAGAGGAACAGTTTGAGAAGAAGGGAAATAAAGACAAGCATACAGAACGCAGAGGGATTAGGTCCAGGTCAAGCAGCTCAGTGGTGACTTAGAATAAATAGGAGAGGGTGGAGGAGGCAGACCAGCAGGCTCCAGGTTTGGTAACACCATTAACAATACCCTCACACTTATCTGGCACCTATAGTTTGTAAAGCATTTGTTTGTAAAGTATGTCATGAAATTGGATTCTCATAACCAATCTGACTGGTCTGTGTTAGCATCCTGCTTTAATGGATGAGGGAAAAGTCCAGGAAAGAACTTGTCCAATGTCCACACAGTTTGTGCCATAATTGGGAGTTGAACCCAGATCTTATTATTTTAAATCCAGGGCTCTTTCCAGAACAAGGTATTGGAATTGATGAAGAATGGGGCTAAAATGGACAGGGATTAAAATCTGGGGACAAATTGAGATGTGAGGAAAAGCCAAAGGTCATTCATTTCACAGTTTTCTTAGGACTGGCCATGCATCTTCAGCCCACATGAAGTACTGACATTCTACTTGTCCACAGGAAGTACAGTCCTTAGCTTTGATCCTGAGATGTGTTGCCTCTCTTATAATTGAGGCTGGTGAGGTATTTTGGAGTGAATGAGTTTAGAGCAAAGATTTGCATGATTGGGATCCGTTCCCGCTGAGCTGGCACAGGAGCACAGGAGAAATTGGAGAGGCTGGTGAGTCAGAACAGGGTTCAATTTCTCCTCAGAAGAGGTAGGATTTGAGGTAATCTTGGGCTAAGAGGAAAGACTCAGCTTGGCAGGTGGTAAAATCAAAAGTCGGTAAGTGTTTTAATTTGCTAAAGCTTCTGGGAGCAAAATACCAGAAATGGGTTGGCTTTTATAATAGGAATTTATTGGCATAAAAGTGTATAGTTCTAAGGCTGTAAAAAAGTCCAAGTCAAGGCATTGTCAATGATGCTGTCTCACCAAGGTCAGGTGCTGGTGATCCTGGAGTCCTGCCACGTGGAGGCCAGTCTCTGCCACGGCCCCTGCCTTCCCCTCTAGGCTCACTTTCTTCCCGAGCTCAGATGTGGGCCGTCAGGCGCTTGGCTCATCTCTTCCTCCCTCGCTTCAGGCTGCTTGGCTGATTCTAGGCTCCGGCCTCTTGCAGCCTCACAGGGTCTCTCTGTCTTTTTGCAGCTGTAGGTGATCCTGGATTCCTTTCTCATATGACAGGGTAGAAATGGCAGCTGTCTTTCTCTGTATGCCATTCATATAAGATTCCAGTGAAAGGATTACCATCCATCCTGGATCCTGCAATCTCATCAAAGGCCCTTAACTGAAGCGCTCTAATCAAAAGGTCCCTTAACTGAATCTAGCCCCAAGTTCCCCCATAAAATCGGCTTATACATACAGGAATGTGGGGTCCACAAAAGACTCAAACCAGGGCAATATGTAAAAGGGGAGCAATTACTTTAAGAGAATGAAAGGAAAGTATTTAGACGTCTAAAGGAGAAACTTCAAGGCAGCCCTAATTAAACCATGATGATTGAGTCATAAATTAGTTCCACAAGGAAATACAATGTATTTCCTTTCTATCATGCATCATTTCCTTAGAATTTATTTTTCCTAAAATGCCAACCATTGTGGTAAAGATTAAAAACTCCCATGCACAGTGCATGAAATGAAGCATATTCAGTTAACTTCATTCAGAAGGGGACAGGGTAGTGAAGGCATCCTTTCTGGCATACCTGTCTCCTGTATCAATAAAATCCCAGAATAGATTTTCACCAGGAAATGAAAGATGAATTTCTAAAATCCCAGCCTTTGAAGTAGAAATAAATCATTCTCTTTATTAGTCCTAGCCAGATTACTTCCTTTACTTCTGTAGCTACCCAATTTTTTTCCTGGAATACCCACTTCTCCAGGCAACTTGCTTCCAGGACTAGCACTACTGGGAATTTCCTGACCTTCCTCCAGAAGCCTGTGATGCAAGTTAGGATCTCTATATCCATCTGAACGTGTGTCATGTCTGTTCGTGTCTCCGCCCTGCCTAAAATACTCTAATAGTTTCCCAATCACCTTCCGGACAACGTCAAGACTTTTAAGCACAACACATGAGGTCCTTCATGATGTATCCATAATTGACAAGTCTAGTCTCTACTGTCAAGTCTCTTCTCCCCAACTCCTGTTCTGTGTGCCACCTGCTCGCAGGGCTCTGTGCCTTTCCCCAACAGGTCAGCCATATTCTCTCCCACTTCCAACGTTTGGCTCAAGATGTTGCCCCAACTTGGAATTCTGTCACCACAAGATTTCACCTTTGTTTTCTTTGTCCAGCCACCTCTTCACAATCTAGGACTCAGGTAAAGTGTCATTTCCAGAAATTTCTCCTTTATCTTTTCCACCCCACATCCCAATCTAAGTTACGTTCACACCAGCCACCACAGCACTTACTAAATACTCTAATCATCATTTGACTTATCCCCCACCACACATATATTACACAACCATTTACTGAAGGCCTGCTAGATATTCAATATTCAGTGGTGAACAAAATGGACATCCACTTATAAAGTCTAGTGGGGGAAACCAGCAATCAAATGATCACATATAAAAATAAAAGCAATGACTGTGCTAAATGCTATTAAGGAAGAGAATAGGATTTTATGAGTGCATAAAATTATAGGCTGGGGAAGGATTCTTTGAGGAGGTGGTAACTGAGCTGAAATCTAAAGTTTGATTGCGAGTTAGCCATGTGAAGAGGGGAGGAAGCATTTCAAATAGGACAGGAAGTACTGCTTTTGTCTCTAGGCCTTGACAATCTGTGGCACAAGATGAGTTTGTTGGGAGATTGAAGGTATGAATGATTGAGGGGTTTAATAAATAAATGATATCAGAGACACCAGTGTTCCGAATGATTTCATATGCACTCCGTTTTCCCACTGCTCCAGGATAAAGACAGCTGTGTCAGTGATCAATCCCAAAGGATCACTTGCTGCAAAAAGAAGGTCATAGGAAGTCGGTAAGAAAGCACCTTCTTCTAAATGGAGACCAAAAGTCTGGGGTCAAGTTATCTGAAAATTAAGGGCAATGATGGGGAAGAGAGAAGGAAGTGAAGATGAAAGAAGAAAGTAGGAACCATGGAAAGATAGTTCTGGCCAAAAGAAAAGCAATAGTTGAATTCTTTAGTTTGGTCAGAAGCCAGGCATGATTGTTAAGAGCAAAATCCTATTCTAGAAATGGAGAGAGGAAACCTGAACCCTTGGGTCCTGAATAAGTAAAAATTTGTTTATTTTCCCAGTCCAAAGTGTGTGTTTGTTCCCAAGCATTAGGGCTATCTGTCGCTGTCAAGCCCCTGGGGGCCGAGGGAGGAGTTTCTATGGAGAGAGGGTCTCTTTCCTGAGAGTCATGCTGGGACCCGTCGATGTGAAGAGCCTCCTCCAAGGGTGGCTTGGGGAATGCTTGTTTATATTTTTGTTAATAAAAATGAAGTTATTGTTACCCTGATCTCATTAAGTCATTTTTCGAACTCACTATGCAGGGAGCTGAGTAATTAATTTTCTTTTTCTCTGAAACCTCTAGAGTAATGCCAGGAACAGATACAAGACTGTTCCTCTCAGGAGGAAGCATTGTCTTTCAATCTGGGCAAGCAGGGAGGAGCAGCGCCTCTAATCAATTTTTTACTCACAGCCATTGTTGCTAGAGTAATGACAAGTTGGTGTTACGAGGAAGGCAGACAGCTGCCGCCCCGTGTTGAAAGGAGCCGTTTGTCCAGATATCAGCTTTTCATGCTGCCCTGGCCTCAAGTATTAATCTGCAAAACCATATTTACCTTTCTAATGGGATCCCCAGCGCCCTCCAGAAACAATAGTATGTTCCGCTCACCCGCCTAGGCAATTAAAGCTTCTCTGACTGGAACTCAGCGGCCCCAAACCTTGACCCTATAAAGAAAGTTTAAAAAATTAATAAAAACAAAAGGGACCACCAAGAAGTAAAAAGCCCACTGGGCAGCCAGGAGTAACAGTATAAGATCCATGAATGAAATTTTACACATATTACTTGAAGGGATATGTTTTCATATACTCACAGAAGCAATATGATAGTGAAAAAAGAGCACCAACTTTGAAGCCAGGCAGACTTCAGGTCAAATACCATCCTACTGATCAACCAGGTGAATTTAGGCAAATTTTGGTCAAAGGCTGCTCCCTGGATCTCATTTTCTCCATCCATAAATGGGCAATAAAGAGACGTGGCTTAAAGGACCATTGATATGATTAAAAGTAAGAAAGTAAACTCTCAAAGTAAATCCTTATTTATTTAGTCTTTTTCCCAACACAAATCCAGGAGGTTTCCTTCTCTAGACTTCCCATGTCTACCACTGAGTAGGCCAAGAATTAGAAGCAGGAAGAAGTTCCTCTAGGGAGAGATGAGAAAGGACATCTGGTCAACTGACATCAAAGAAAAAGCTGACACTAGAACTCAAATAGCACATCAATCTGGAGGAGTCTTGTAGTCCAGAGTAGGAGAAAATAGTCCTAGCCTCCTCAGTAGTTTCTGAGGCCTTACTCTCAGTAAAATGAGTGGTTCAGCCCCCAAAAGTATGGAGTCTATTCAGAACATTGTGGCTAAGAAGGCAGGAAATAGGAAGGATTTTCATCCATTATTTTCAAGGTTTTTTACAGTTAACATTCACCAAATCTTTACTGAGCACCTCTCCTGTTCAAGGCACTGTTTTAGGTACTTGGAATACATCAGTAAACAAAACAGAACACAAATATATCTGTGTAGAGCTTAAATTTTTACAGAGAAAGAGACAGGTAATACCAATGAACAAAGCAAGGTAAAAACCCTCTGATATTTGAAAAACTCAAAAGGAGATTGATTCTACGAATGCTAAGAAGTCACAGCTCTTTTTCCGTTATTTAATTCCTACAATGAAATTTAACATTATATCTCATGGTCCAAGTAGACTTAAATTCTGAAATTCTTTGAAAATGAGCTCAGGTGTGTCCTCTGCCATGCCTAGTATATAAAGAGACATTTCCATGTTCCAGCTGTTTTGATGAATGAATAAAAGAATGAATGAGTATTGAATGAATGAAACTTTTTACTCTGAGCAGTCATGGCTTAATTTACTCCAACAAATTGACCACCTGTCTTCCAGGTGGTCTGGCCATGTGCTCCCCCAGAACAAGCTTACTCTTGGTCCCTGCTTCTATCCCTGGTGCATTTCTCAGTCCCTGGCCCCACAACATAAGCCATTTGTCGTCTTCCAATATGGATCTCTCCTTTCAGGCAGCCTCACACTCAGCTGCCCAGCTGCCTCCTTGTTGGATTTCCTAGTGGTTCACTTCCATTCTGAAGAAGACCTGAGGTCCAGGTAGGTGTAGTCAGTATAGCAAGGTCGAAGGTGATACAGGCAGGGACACATTACAGGCTGAATCTCCCAGGACAAATTCCTCAGAAGGAGACTTCCAGAAGGGCAGGCACATACAGTTTTGTGAGCCAGCAAGTATAAGCAATTTCAAGAACAAATTGGAAAATGGGAGAGTGAGGTTGAGGTTATTAAAGAGGCCCCTACCTTGCTGTGTGAATCTATGGTTTTAATATTGATTCATTTCCCTGCAAGGTACAGTAATAACCAAATAGGTTGATACAGCTAACAAAGGCTGCATCTGAGTTATTTCCCCAGCCAAGATACTCAATTCTCACGTGCAGCATGTTTTTTCTTATATACATTTAAACTATAACTGTGCTTCTCTCCTGTGGACTTATCACAGAAGGGTGGCCTGGGGAAAATCAACTCCCTTTAAAGACAAGAAAGTGTCAACTGCAACCTCTCAGAACTCATTTTTAGGGTGTGGTGGCAGCCTAGGGCTGTGGGTCTGATAACCAAAGGAGGGGAGCAGCTCTGCGCCTTCACTAGAGAGAACAAGAGAGAGACAGTATTTGTAGTGGACTCAGGTTTGGAATGGATTAAACCTGCTGTCCTACTTCTTGGAACAAATCAGAAGATCCAGCAATCCTGGCCAGAAGGGGCTCTATCTGAGCAGCAGCTGCCTGTTGAGCCTGGGAGTGGGCTCTCCAAGCCACCTGATCCTCGTGGGGTCTTACTGACTTAAACGCTACCTAACTTCATGCATTTCACTTGGTGGCAAGTGACTCTTGCGACCACCAGCTCAAAGCAAGGAATAACAGCCGTCCTTTACTGAGTGCTGACCATGGCCCAGACACTGTTCTGGGTCTTTCCATGCATGAATTAAATTAATCCTCACAACAGCCCCACGAAATGTATCCTATCGATATCCCCAGATGACAGAAGGGGACACGGAGGCAAGAGAAGTTCAGTGATTTGTGCAAGGTCACACAGATTTGTGGCAGCGATCAGAGGAAAACTGGAGAGGGTTGCCTCAAGAGTCATGATTTTTTATTTCTAATCTACCCTATGTTTACGATTAGCCAAATGCACTCTGTCTTTCCAATTTTGTGGTCTCTCTTAAGACTGATTGCCTGGTTCAGGGCTAGCCTCCCCAGCTCTCCTCACCATATGTGCACACACATTACACACATAGCGAGACATCTTTCTATAAATAATGAGTTTTATACCTACATTATATTGTATAAGCCACCTTTCATACGTCCATTAGGAAGCATGTGTATATCTCCCCATGGTCAGATTAAATATTTATTCATCTGCTCAAAACTCTGAGAGTCCTAAAGGAGCAGAAAAACTAGGCTACAGACATTGGCAGCCGTTTGGTGGAAATGAGCCACGACTTGTTCCAGGAGGAGGTGGCTGCAGAGGGACGGGGATGGATATGGCTGTGAGGGAGCCGGCGAGCCCTCTAAACCGCCCTGGGTTTTTGGATGTGACCTATACTCTGCCCAGACCAGACCCTAAGTGCAAGCTTCGCAGATGCATCTCGGAGCCTCTTCACTTGCTCAGCCTGACTCCCAGACAATCCTCCACAGCCTCTGCTTCTTCCACGCTTGGATTCTCCCCAAACGGCGGCCCCCTTGGGTTCATCCCATCCTGCCTGCTTCCTCCACAGTCTCTTTACGCTTTGTCGCCGGCTCCGTTATTAACACGACATGAAGGCAAAAATCCGCCCCCCCTTAACAAAATAAATGACTTACATGTTATTTATTTTATTTCATTTCTGGACACTCCCACCTTAGGAGTAATTTTTTTTGTTTTGTTTTCTGAGGTTTTCTGTTATTGTTTGTATAATGAAGCCCAGGCTGAAGACTCTGTGGCGTCCCCAAGGCACTGCCTCTGGGCTCTGGAATTTTCCTTCACCCCAGCCAGCCCCGCCCTCGGCTTCCTGTGGGTCCTGGCAGGAGAGCGCCCCCACAGCTGGAGGCGAGCTCGGCCTCAGAACCTCCTCCTGGGTGACGCTCCCGCCTCCACCTCCTGGGAACCGTGATTCCCCGAATTCCCAGGCTCCGCCCCGGCCACTCTGATCCCCGGTCTCCAGGAAAAGTATCTCCTCCTTATTTTCCATCACTTCATAATTTAAATAGGTTATTTTTCAGGGGTCGTGCAATTATCTTTGAAAATCAAAACCTTTTGGTCGTAGGAGCAGTTTGCGTGCGTTGCGTCACACGTCAGAGATCTTGGTTTAATACCACCATAAGTCCTGGCGGGAAAAATAAAAGGGTGGGTGTAGCTCAGTGGTTGAGCACCTGCGAGGTCCCGGGTTCAATCCCCAGGACCTCTTGGGGAAAAGAAAAAAAGCCTTTTGGTGGAAATCTGCAAAAGAAGAGTGCAAAAGAATTCGTTTCCTAATTTTTATTAGGAAAATATATGAGAGGCTCATTGATATAGCTTGTGGAATAAAACATTTGAATGGTCTAACCTCTATTAATATCCTTGCTAATAAATCTAACTTCTCTTGAATTTGCTTTTACCTTATGAATTTACATTATTTAAAAATTGATCCCACTTCTTTACTGAATTTCAAATTACCAAGGCATGCCAACAAAGAAACAAACCACAAGAATACAAAAATTAAGGGTGCTAATCGGAGCATTAAATTCTCTTTTTCTTATGCTCCTCTCCTGCAAAAGTTACCTGAATTTTCAAGATAAAGACTTTTGTCAATGGTTAGGCTCAAATGTATATGTAATAAAATATATTATTTGCTTAAGAGAACCAATTCCAAGTCAGTCCTGGAAAGTTTTCCAGCAACACAGTTCTTCTCTTTCTTCTAGTACACACAATGATAAAGAAAAAAAGGCTTTGTCTAATATCTTTATGTTTACAAGGTCTGGTATATCATAGATGCTCAATAAATGTTTGGTGAGGCAATAAATTTAGCAATACTTTGTTATAGGGTCAATAGTACCTTATTTTGAGGGCCAAATATGACCAAATGTCCAGTAGCATTGGCACACACACTATGGAGCTACACTCTATTCCTGGAGTATGTTATATAAAGAACTAAAAAATTCAGCCTAGTTTACCTTATTTTTTCAGAAACTCGATTGAAAAAGATCTTGCCCATCTCTTCAATCTCAGAGACAGAAGGGGTTGTAGGTGAAGTAGGGTAGACTAGAATGTCCCCTAGGTTTTCTGGGAAGACTGGATGGAGATGGGACGGAATAGGGTCCACAAGCTTGTTTGGTCTTACGGGTGACATTTACAGCTGGCGCAGAGCCTAGGAACCTGTATTTTTAAAACATGTACCTGAGGTAGATTTTTTGCAAAGATGGCCACAATTCTCCACCCTTCCCCGTATCCATGCTGATTACAATGTGGTATTGCAGCACCTTCCATGAAACTGAAGTCTATTTCCCCACCCTTTAATCTGGGCTATTCTTTAGGCTTGATTTGACCAACAGAGAGGGGCAGAAGTAACTTTGGGCCAGTTTTCAATGCTTCCACTTGTCCACTGACTTCTTAACATCACACATTTATTTCTTTAACATTTAAAAAAGCTGTCTTCTTATGGACAACTGGAAATTAAAAAGTGAAAGGACATTAATTTTCTATCAGGAAGCGGATATGGCTCAACCAATAGGGCACCCGCCTACCACATGGGAGGTCCCGGGTTCAGGTCCCAGTGTCTCCTAAAGAAGACAAACAGACGCTGCACCCACCGCAACGAGCAGACACCTAAATGAGCAGGTGCCATAAGCCAGCAGATGCCACAGCCCGCGGGGAGCAGATGTGGCTCAGGCCATTGGGCACTCGTCTCCCATGTGGGAGGTCCCGGGTTCAGTTTCTGGTGCCTCTTGGAGAAGGTGAGTAAACAATGAGCAGATAGATGAGAGAGCCAGCTGGGGGACAGGGTGATAAATTTTAAAAATAATAACAATAAGATAAATAAATAAGTCTTTTAAAAAATTATCTTGAGTTCATTTATCACTTTATAATTTCATATTAATTATGTCTTCCTGAGCATTATATTTATCATTTTTCTGCCTTAAAAAAACATATCCTAAAGTAACTATTTAAGGTTATGCATTACTTACCAGACTGGTCCTCACAGCACTGAATATTATAACAAAAAAAAAATTGAAAAAAAGACAATTTGGGAATGATTAAATATATCACTTTCATAAAATTAAATGCTATGACACTAGTAAAATTTTTAAAATAAAATCTGTTTTCATAAAATATGTCCATAACTTATTGTTGAGTGAAAAAATAAGTTATAAAATATAATACTTTTATCACAGTTTTTATTTAAAAGTTATATTTAAAATATGAATATATGCATTGAGAAAAGTTTGAACAGATATTAAACCAAATGGTATCAGTGTTTGGTCTTTTGGTCTTGGGTGGTAAGATTATGGGTAGTTTTTTATTGTTTTACTTTTTTTTGTTTGTTTGGTTTTTTTTGAGGTAGCAGGGCTGGTGATGAACCCAGAACCTCTTATGTCAGAAGCTAGGACTCAACCACTGAGCCACATAGGCTCCCGAGTTGTTGTTGTTTTTTTCATTTATTTGGTTGTTGTTTGCTTTTTTGTTTTTAGGAGGCACAGGGATCAAACTGAGACCTCCTGTGTGGGAAGCAGGCGCTCAACCGCTTGAGACACATCCATTCCCCGACATTTGCTTTTCATTTTATTTATTTATTGCCCCCCCTCCCCTTGTTGTTTTTTGCGCTCACTGTCTGCTCTCTGTGTCCATTTGCCATGTGCTTTCCATGTCTGCTTTTCTCTTTAGGAGAAACCGGGAACTGATCCCTGGACCTCTGGTGTGGGAGAGAGGCGCTCAGCCGCCCAAGCTAACTCATCTCCCCGGTCTGCTGCGTCTGTCACTGTCTCTGCTCTGAATCTGGCTTTTGTTGCATCATCTTGTTGCGCCAGCTCTCCACAGCACGGGCCGTCATCTCTCCGCGGCGCAGGCCAGCTTGCCTTCACCAGGAGGCCTCAGGAAACGAACTCGGGGCCTCCCATGTGGTAGTTGGGAGCCTAATTGCTTGAGCCACATCCACTTCCCCATGTTTGCTTTTTAAATATTCTATATAAGCATGTGATAATTAAGTAATTTCATAATTTTTTCTTGAAGTGGTTTTATAATTTTTTCTTGATTTTCACTTAACATAATAGCATAAGATTTTTCTCAAGTTAGTAAAAGATTTTTAGAATAATTGCTTTTAGTGAATATGTTTTGTTTGATGCATTCATCAGGAGTCTTATTTTTGAAGACTGTGTATATACTATTATATTACTATATCATAGTTTATTTAAGCATTTCTCTATATTGTTGAATATTTTTGGAAATATAAATGACACTAAAATAAAATATTTATTCAAAAACAGTTGCGTCATTTCTGCATTTTCTGAGAATATTTTCCTAGCAGTGGAATTGCTAGATCCAGGAGTATGAACTTTATTAAGGCTCTTGATATACCTTGCCAAATTTTATACTTGCAGACCTTTCTCCATCTCCATTCTTTCCTCATAATTTCATTTCTTAAATTTAACTCTTTAATATTTTTGTTATAGGTGTAATATGAGATTATAAATTTAGTTTTGCCCCCCCACATATTTAGTCAATTTTCCCAACAATGTTGTTGAAAACCATTCTTTTATACTAGGTGCAATATCTAATATAGTTAGTTTTTCCCTGGTGTTTTTTTTTTTTTTTCCACATCACTTCTTGCTAAAAATGACAGTTTTGATTATCAAAATTTTAAAATGAGTTTTAATTTCTAGCATAAGAGTCTTTTCTTAATAATCATCTTTTTCAAAGCTATCAAAGTGATCCTTAGTCTATTAATTTTCTAATGCTGTGTAACAAATTACCACAGACTTAGTGCCTTAAAACAATGCAAAATTATTACCTCAGAGTTTCTGTGGGTCAGGAGTCCATGAACAGGTAAGCCAGGTCCCATGCTCAGGGTTTCACAAAGCTGAAAGGGTTTTATGGTGTCAACAGAGCTATGACTTTCTACAGAGGCTCAAAATCCTCTTCCAAGCTCGTTGATGCAAGATTCATTTTGTTGTGGTTATATGGCTGAGGTCCCCATTTTCTTGCTAGCTGTCAGCCAGGAACAGCTCTCAGCAACTAGAGGCCACTCACAGTTCCTTTCCAAGAGGCTCCAGAGGAAGTCTACGATACGGCTCTGTTTATCTCCTTCTAGGTCAGCAGGAGTGCATCTTTCTTTGGCCCTCCACTTTCTTTTAATGGCTCTTCTGATTAGGTCAGACCCACCCAGAAAAATCTCCCTTTTGAGTAATCCAAAGTCATGATCAGTACCCTAATCAGAGGAGAGATACCCCATCATATCCACAGGTTCTGCCCACTCTGAAGGGGAGGGAATTATACAAGGAGTGCACACCTGGGGGCGGGGCCGGGGGTGGGGGTGGGAAAGCTGAGAGCCGTCTTCAAATCCTGCCTACCACACTTACCCTTATATCTTTCCAGATAAATTTCAGAATTGTTTGGCCAAGTTCTAAAGCCAAATCTCATGGAAATGTTTTCTACTTGTAAATGGTAGAAACATTATATTTAAGTATAGCATGCTACGGAGAAGTACACAAATCACAAGTGCACAGCTTGAATTTTCACAAAATGAAAACCTCCCCCAATAAATACCCAAATCAAGAACTCCTTCTGTCCCTTTCCAATTCCCCCCTGACTTCTAGATTGCTTTTGCCTGCTTTGGAACATTATATAAATGGAGCCATACCATATGTATTCTTCTGTGCCTGACTTATTTTATGCAACTTTGTGTTTGTAAAATCCATCCATGTTGTAATATGTAGTTGTTTGTTATCATTGCTGTACAGTATTCCATTGTGTGAACACACAACAATTTAATTATCTGTTCTACTGAATTGTTTCCAGGTTTTAGCTATAATAAAGAATGGTGCTGGGAAGCGGGTGTGGCTCAGTGGATAGAGCCCCCGTTTACCATATGGGAGGCCCGGGTTCGCGTCCCGAGGCCTCCTTGTGAGGGCACGCCGGCCTGAGCGGTGCGGTGGGCTGATGCAGCAACCTCACGGCAGG
Organism: Cabassous unicinctus; assembly: GCA_029593785.1. NCBI lineage: Eukaryota > Metazoa > Chordata > Mammalia > Cingulata > Chlamyphoridae > Cabassous > Cabassous unicinctus. The sequence continues at coordinate 64 of JAQZBX010072674.1, read as the reverse complement.
AAGCGGGTGTGGCGCAATGGATAGCACACCCGTTTACCATATGAGAGGCCCTGGGTTCGCTTCC
>JAQZBX010072672.1:0-15034 GCA_029593785.1 Cabassous unicinctus | reverse complement strand
TGGTCCATGCTTAGTGACAAAGCCCCAGGATGTGTATATTCATTGCAGGTGATGTGCCACACTAATGAAAGATGTTTATGTGGGATGTTATGGGAGGTGTGGGAGGTGGGGAACATGGGAATCCCTGTAATTTTTGTGTAACATTTATGTAATCTAAGCATCTTTTAAAATATTAAATAAATAAATAAATAAAAATACCCATGGCTCTCACTCCTACCATGTTATTTTCTCTTTCCCAGCCCACACCTATGGCCCCTTGGGGAGTTTCCTATAACCAATGAAGGGAATTCCTCCCAGTGGGCAGAACTTCAAGCAGTGCATTTGGTTGTTCATTTTGTTTGGAAGGAGAAATGGCCAGAAGTGCATTTGTATACTAATTCATGGGCTATGGCCAATGGTTTGGTTGGATGGTCAGAGACTTGGAAGGAACTTGATTGGAAAATTGGTGACAAAGAGGTCTGGGGGAGAGGTATGTGGATAGACCTTTCTGAGTGGGTAAAGAACATGAAGATATTTGTGTCCAATATGAATGCTCACCAAATGGTGACTTCAGCAGAGAAGGATTTAAATAATCAAGTGTATAGGGTAAACTGTTCTGTGGCTACAAGTTGGCCTCTACCACTATTACTTCTAGTAATCCAATGACAAAATTTTCCTTCCTTTCTCTGAACCTTAAGCTCTGCCGACCTACAGAAAGAAGGAGCACTTCTGCCAGGAGACAGGAGACGCAAAAATGATTCCATTGAGCTGGTAGTTTAGACTGCCTCCTAGCCATTTTGGGCTCCTTATGCCTCCGAATTAACAGGCAAAGAAGGGAATCACTAGGATGATTGATCCTGATTGTCAAGGGTATAGGACTGCTACTACACAATGTACATATAGAAGAATTTATCTGGAATATGGGAGCTCCTTTAGGGCATCTCTTAGTACTACCATGCCCCATAATTAAAGTCAATGAAAAACTGCTACAACTCAATCCTTGTGGGACTACTTTTGGCCCAGACCCTTCAGGAAGTATATCAAATCTATTAATTGGCACAGGATGTCAAATATTTGACTATTATCAAATTGTCCTCCAGAAACCTTCCAGACATGGGAGGAGGAGAGTTTTAAGAAGTAAGCATGAAGCTCATTCATAGTGGTCTTTATTCTCTCCTGAGAGGGAGAGGGAGGTGGGTGAATTTGGAAAATGAGGAAGGTTACTAAGTAAAGCTGAATAAGAAAATTGTGAACAGCACTGAGTACCTGTGATGGTTAGGCTAATGTGTCAATGCGGCCAGGTAATTGTGCCCAGTTGTTTGGTCAAGCAAGCACTGGGCTAGTTATAATACAAGGACATTTATGGACTTTAATCATCAGTGAGTTGATTGCATAGATGGCTGATTACATCTACAATCAACCAAGGAGATTGCTGTCAGCAGTAAGTGACATTTTATCCAATCAGTTGAATGCCTTAAAAGGAGAAGTGATTTCAGCATTCAGAGAGAATTTTCCAACTCAACCTCGGACAGCCAGCATCTCCTGGGAACTCATCAAGACATCAAGGACCTTCATCAGAGCCCCTGGTTTGCAGCCTGCCTGCAGAATTTGGACTTGTGCATCCCCATGGTCATGTGAGAGAATTTTATAAAATCTCATACTATTTACAGATATCTCCTGTTGATTCTGCTTCCCTAGAGAACCCTGACTAATACAGTACCCAAATGAGAACTGGAATAATGCTTTTGTAGTTGAACTAATCAGAATGCTAAAGAGCTACTAATTTTTCTTTTTAGATAGGGCCTAATATCTGAATTCTTAGAAAATGTAGGAATAACACTTAAAGATAAGTCATTGTTTGATGGAAGAAAAATGTCATTTACTTTACTAGAAAATGGATATTTTTAAGAAAAAGCATTAAAAAATGTTTAAGCTTTAAAATCTTAAAGTTTCAAGATGATTTAACTGTTAGAATTTCCTAGCACTACGTGTACTCTATGTGCAAGACATTGTGCTAAGCTCTTTCTGTACTTTCAATGATTTAATCCTCAAAACATTTCTGAAGAGTTGATAAGTAAAGTGAGTCCCAGAAGGGTTGAATGACTTGCCCAAGATCATGATGATCATATTTGAAGTTTGAGACAGCTCTAGGTGGTGGGATTGCAGGTGATTTTTATTTAGTTTGTTTTTCTTTTGACTTATCTACATTTTATAATTTTTCCACAGTGAATATGCATTATTTGCATCATTTGACACAATATGTAATAATGTGGATAAACTAAAACAAATAGCCCAAGGAAATTTTGTTCTCTCCTTCCTTTTCCGTACCTTCTCAAGATACCCTGTTTTCTGCCATGATTCTGACCTTAAATGGTAGATAGCATTTAAAAGGAAAAAAGAAGGTTTAACACATAATATCAAAGGTTTGACATCCAAGCAGTGCAATGTGATGGCAAAAGCACAGACTTCGGAATCAGACAGACTCGAGTTTGCATCTCTCTTTGTCACTTAATAATTTTGTGACTGAGCACATAATCATACTGAGTCCCTCTGTCCTCTGAAGGGTTAATGACACCCTTTAGGTAATGTTGAGAGATTAAGATGACATAAATTATAGTCTCCATTTATTAAACATTCTTTTAAGGTATGGAGTGATGATCTCAGACGTTGGTGAGATCCATCTAGAATTTACAAGGGTTTCCTCACATTTAGGCTGCAGTGTAGTCATGCCTTGAATAAAATAGCAGTGGGCTCAAATGTTCCTTTCACAGAAGGAAGGGAAGAGGCATTCTTTGGACATGGTCTCTCTACATTTTCCTTATCTGCATTATCCTTATCCTTACCTGCGCTACTGGGTATAATATGGGCCAAAAATGTCTCTCTCTTCTCGAGAAAATAGTCTACACTCCTGTAAGACTGTGTGAGGGGCAGCTGAAATGTTACAGATTTTTTATTGCTTTTTAATCTGAAGTTCTCTGGAGATATTTATCTAATAAATTTAGAAATGTTGCTGTGATGGCAACTGATCAGTCTTTCATCCTAAATTAAGGTTAATTGCAAGCAATCACTGTGCATACAACAGAATGTTGCTTTTAGCCTGTCAATTTTGTCAGAATATGCCAAGCATGTGGGGATTAAAACTGGAAAAAATGATTAAGGTTAGAGTTATTTGGATTGCATATGCAAAATAAAATAAAAAAGGTTCTTTTACCAGAACACTTTAGAAAGTGTGCAGTGTTTGTAATGTTTTGTTTGTTTGTTTGTTTTAAGGAGGTACCAGGGATTGAACCCTGGACGTCATACATGGAAAGCGGGCACTCAACCACTTGAGCTACATCTGCTCCCCAGGAACTTTTAATCATTTGAGCTGATTTTAATTTAAGTGGGTATGATTAGGGAGGCTGAAGGTCCCATTAATGATTTTCAGAAAAACCTCAAAATTTGACTAATTGCATGAATAGATTATGAAATTCACTTGTTATTGTAACATAAGAAACATTTAGAAGAATGGTATGTCTTCTCTGTATGAACTGTAATTGAGGAAAACTAGTGGAGTGAAGTAGTCTAAGATATGATACAAATTGCTTCTAATAAGTAGAGCATACCTTTAAAAAGGTATTTGAAGGAAATAAATTTATTGTTTATTAATTCTCAACTATTTATTGACCTACTATGTACCGTTTCTGCTCTTGCCCTCCTACAATCTAGTCTCGCAGCAGCCAGTCATCTTTTTAAATGTAAGTCAAAACATGCCACTTTTCTGCCAGAAATTCTCCAATGACTTCCTGTCATATTGCAAACATGCTAAATAGCTTCCTACCTCAAGATTTTAATATTTGTTCTTTCCTTTGCTGGGAATGCTCATATTTGTATGGCTTGCTTCCTCATCCATTCAGATCTCTTCTCAAATATTATCCCTGACCATCCTTTCTAAAATACTGTCCCAGATCACTGTCTGAATCCTTATCCTGCTCTTCACAACACTTATTGCTACCTGGAATTATATATGTTTATTTATTTTCTATTTGTCTACCCTCTGCCACTTAATGTGCTGTGTGACCTCGGGCAACATATTTCACCTCTCTGAGGCTCAGTGTCCTCATCTATAAATTGGGAATGAAGTAATAATACAAACTACTTATTAAAACATTTCCATTTATGTTTCCTCAGGACCTCATATGCAACATTTTCAAAATTGTTCTTAACTTCCTTTTTAAACATTTCCCAGCACATCTGTCAAGAAAGAAACCCAGAAAAATCACCAAATTTTTAAATTCTTCCTCATAAGTACCATGAAATCATTATTTCATCTTCACAGATACTCTTTTATTTCAAGGCCCTGCTATCTCTCATTTGAGATTCTGTGATAAGCTCCTGCCTGGTCTCTCTCTCCACAGTACACTTCCTACTCCCTTTTCTCTCCCACTAGAATGAACTTTCTGAAAAGCAAATCTGATCATCTCTATCTCCTACTTAAAACCTCCAGAAGCTCCCTATTTCATTTAAGATAAATTCCAAATCACTTTTCCTGGCTTACATGGTTTTACTTGACTGAGTCCTTGATCACCTCTCCTCTCCCACTCAGGCAGGATTTGGTAAATCGACCCTTGATATTACTAGAATATGCTCTGTTCTCTGTTGGTCTGAGATTTTTGTTTACTGCTGCTCCTTTTACTGAAATGTTCTGCTCATCCACCTCTAAATATCTCCTACAGTTTCTTGAAGACTTGGCTGAGGCATCTTCTTTTTAGGTTGGGTTAAATGCCCCTCCTCTGTCCTGAAGTACCCTACGCTTCCTTCTTGCATGACACTATCTTTCATTGTGATTAACTCTTTTAAAAACAATAATACTTCTTTAAGTCATTGATTTAATTCATTAATTCATTTAATTATTGTGATACATTAAAAACAAAAATGTACCAAAATAAAGTAACAGGTGCCTGTGTATTCAGCACCAAGATTAAACATATGTTAGTAATTTGCCATATTTGTTTCAGGTTTCTTTTTTTTTCACTCTTAAGAAATAAAAGGTTAAAGCTATGCTAAAGCTGCACCCCTCCCAAACCTTTGTTCACCTTCCCTCCCTAAAGGCAAACAATAAACCTGAAGTTGGTGCAGAAAAGTCTCTTTACTCACCTGTTTCCCTCACTCTACAGTGTGCAAATTATGGCCAGGCAGAGACTATGCATATCATGTTTGTTTATAAAATTTTATTGAGGTATATCATTCATACATGAACATACATAAACAATAAGTGTATAGTAAAAGTTGTGGACTTACATGAATATCATCATACAAAGCTCTCATACATCACCCCACTGCCAACACCTTGCATTGTTGTGAAACCTATGTTACAAACTTTGAAAGATCATCATCAAAACATTACTACTAACTATAGCCAATATCTTACACTTGGTGTATTTTTCCTCAACTCACTTGATTATTAACAACCTGTATTAGCATTGTACATTTGTTATAGTTCATGAAAGAACATTCTCATATTTATTCTGTTAACCACAGTCCATCTTCCACCACAGGATTCCCTGTGCTATCCAGTTGCATGCTTTGTACAATCCATTCAAAGTGTACACTCAGTGGCTCTCATTTTCATCACAGAGTTGTGCTGTCATCACCTCAGTCAATTTTAGAACATTTTTACTACTTCAAAAGGAAAAATCCCATATCCCATATCCCCTTTTACCCCCCAACTGTTGTCCCTTAGAATTGATATATCTTGTTGCCATTGCTACAAAAATATATTACTGTTAACTATTGTTCATAAGTTATATTAGTTGTAATTTTCCTGTGTATAACCATATTCTTAACATTTTATAAAAGAATATTATATTTATAGTATTAATCAAAATCTGCATCCACCAAATGAAATACTATGTTATACAGTCCCTAGATTATTCTCTAGCTCCCCTTCAATTGACATTTACATCCAAAGACTGCCCCTTTCAGCCATAATCACATTTATAAATCAGCAGTGTTATACTCACCATAATGTCTTACCATCAACTCTATTCATTTCCACACTTTTATAATAAACTTTATTAAAACTTCTATATACACTAAGCATCAGCCCCCTTTCTCACCCCACATTCTATTTCCTAGTAATCTATACTCTAGAGTTTACCTCTGTGAGTTTACTCATCATATTTAGTTCATATTAGTGAGACCATACAATATTTGCATCTGGCTGATTTCACTCAACATAATATCCTCAAGGTTCATCCATGTTGTCATATGCATCCCTATTTCATTCTTCTTACAGCTGAATATTATTCCATTGTATGTACATAACATATTTTGTTTATCCATTCATTGGTTGATGGACTCTTGGACTGGTTCTCTATTTTAGCAATTGTGAATAATGCTTCTATAAACATCGGTGTGCAGATGACAGTTTGCTTTCATTTCTTCTTAATACATTCGTAGTAATGGGATTGCTAGATCATACAGCAATTCTATATTCAGCTTCTTGAGATACTGCCAAACTGTCTTCCACAGAAACTGCACCATTCTGCATTCCCACCAGTGGTGATGAAGTGTTCCTATTTCTCCACATCCTCTTGAGCACTTGTGGTTTTCTGTGTTTGTTGTTTTGTTTTTTTAAAATAATGGCCATTCTATAAGGTGTGAAATGGTATCTTGTTGTGGTTTTGATCTGCATTTCCCTAATAACGAGTGATGTTTTTTTTTCTTTTTTAAACTAGGAATTTATTGGTATTCAAAACTCCATTTAATAGATAAAGTGACACATCTTTGCAGCTTCTATTGCACCAAGTATTGAAGATTATAACTAGTGATGTTGAACATTTTTTTCATGTGCTTTTTGGCCATTTATATTTCCTCTTTGGAAAAATGTCTATTCAAGTCTTTTGCCCATTTTTAAATTGGGTTGCTTGTCTTTTTATCATTGAGTTGTATGATCTCTTTATATAGCATGGATATCAAACCCTTATTGGATATGTGGTTTCCAAATATTTTTTCCCATTGAGTAGGCTGCCTTTTTTCTTTCTTGACAAAGTCTTTTGATGAACAAAAATATTTAATTTTGAGGAGGTCCAATTTATCTATTTTTTTCTTTTGTTGTTCATGCTTTGGGTATAAGGTCTAAGAAACTATTGCCTACCACAAGATCTTGAAGATGTTTTCCTACATTTTCTTCCAAGAGTTTTGTGGTTGTAGCTTTTATATTTAGGTCCTTGATCCAATTTGAGTTAAATTTTGTAAAAGTTGTGAAATAGGGGTCCTCTTTCTCTCTTTTGGATATGGACATCCAGTTCTACCAGCACCTTTTGTTGAATAAACTGCTCTAGTCCAGCTAGGTGGGCTTCACAGCCTTGACAAAAATCACTCGACTGTAGATGTGAGGATTTACTTCTGAATTCTTGATTCAGATCCATTGGTCAATATGTCTAACTTTATGCCAGTACCATGCTGTTTTTACCACTGTAGCTAAGTAATATGCTTTAAAGTAGGAATTGAGAGTCCTCCAAATTTGTTCTCTTTTTTAAAGATATTTTTTGGCTATTTGGGGCCACTTTCCCTTCCAAATAAATTTGATAATTGGCTTTCCCATTTATGTAAAAAAGGCTGTTGGATTTTGTTTGGGATTGTGTTGAATCTGTAAATCAGGTTGGGTAGAAATGACACCTTAATATTTAGTTTTTCAATCCATGAGCCTTTTGTTTATTTAGGTCTTCTTTGGTTTCTTTTAGCAATGTTTTATATTTTTCTGAATACAGGTCACTTATGTCTTTGGTTAAGTTTATTCTTAAATATTTGATTCCTTTAGTCACTATTTTAAGTTGAATTTTTTTCTGACTTCCTCCTGATTGCTTATTAGTAGTGTATAGAAAAGCTACTGATTTTTGCTTATTAATCTTGTATCTCACCACTTTGCTGAACTTGTCTATTAGTTCTAGTAGCTTTGTTGTAAATCTTTTGGGATTTTCTAGATATATTATCAGTGAATAGCGAAGTTTTACTTCTTCCTTTCCTATTTGGTGTCTTTTTAAAAAATTCCTTGCCTAATTGCTCTATCAAGAACTTCTAGAATAATATTGAATAACAATGGTGACAGAGGACATCCTTGTCTTGTTCCCAATATCAGTGGGAAAGCTTTCCATCATTCCCCATTGAATACAATGTTAGCTGTAGGTTTTTCATATATGCATTTTACCATATTGAGAAAGTTTCCTTTTATTCCTATCTTTCGGAGTGTTTTTATCAAAGAAAGAAAGCTGTATTTTGTCAAAAGCCTTTTCTGCATCAATCAAGGGGATCATGTGATTTTTCTTCTTCAATTTATTAATGTGGTTTTTTAAATTAATTGATTTTCTTGTGTTGGACCACCCTTGCAAACCTGGAATAAAACCCCTTGATCATGGTGTATAATCTTTTAATGTGAGTTTGGATTTGGTTAGCAAGTATTTTGTTGAGGATTTTTGCATCTATATTTTTTAGAGAAATCAGTCTATAATTTTCTTTTTTTGTAGTATCTTTATCTGGTTTTGGCATTAGGCTGATGTTGGCTTCATAGAATGAGTTTGGTAGTGTTCCTTCCTGTTCCATTTTTTGGAAGAGCTTGAGCAAGATTGGTATTAGATCATGTTTGAATGGTAAAATTCACCCGTGAAGCCATCTGGTCCCGAGGTTTTTGATGACTGTATCAATCTCTTTACACATGATTGTTTGTTAAGGTCTTCTATTCTAAGGTCAATGTAGGTTATTTATGTGTTTCTATGAATTTTTCTATTTCATCTATGTTGTCTAGTTGGTTGGCATACATTTGTTCATAATATCCTCTTATGTTCTCTCTTTTTTCTGCAGGGTCAGTGGTAATGTCTCCCCTCTCATTTCTTAGTTTATTTGCATCTTCTCTCTTGTTTTCTTTGTCAGTCTAGTTAAGAGTTTGTTGATATTATTGATCTTCTCAAAGAACCAACTTTTGGTTTTGTTGATTCTATTGATTTTTTTTGCTCTCAATTTCATTTATTTCTGCTCTAATCTTTCCTTTGGCTTAGTTTGGGATTAGTTTGCTGTTCTTTGTCTAGTTCCTCCAGGTATGCAGTTAGGTCTTTGATTTTACCTCTTTCTTCTTTTTTAATGGAAGCATTGAGGGCTGTAAGTTTCCCTCTCAGCACTGCCTTTGCTGTATCCCATAGGTTTCGATATGTTGTTTTCTCATTTTCATTTGTCTCAAGATATTTACTAATTTCTCTCGCAATTTCTTCTCTGATCCACTGATTATTTGAGAGTGTGTTGTTTAATCTCCATATATTTGTGAATCTTCTGTCCATTATTATTTCCAGCTTCATTCCATAATGATCAGAGAAACTGCTTTGTATAATTTCAATCTTTTAAAATTTATTGAGACCTGTCTTATGACCCAACATAGGGTCTATCCTGGTGTGACAGTTTGAGATTACTTTATGAATCCCAATTAAGAAAGGTTATGTTTTTAAACTAATCTACTCCTGTGGGTAAGATACCCTTTGATTGCATTAAGTTCAGTTGAGGTTCTTTTGATTAGATTACTTGATAAAATTGATTTAGGGCTTTTGATTGGACTAAGTCAGTGAGGCGTGACTAAGGTTGAGTCTCCACACACTTGCTGGGTCTGATGTAAAACCAGAGACATAGAGAGACAGAAAGAAAGCTGTCATATTTGGTCCTGCCACATAAGAGAGGTTTTGCCCACAGCTGGGCTGCCCCTGAGAGCTTCAAAGAGCTGAGCCCAGAGAAAGACAGAGGAGGCCCAATAAGAGTCAAGCCCTACCCCAGGTTTGCCTACAGTTGCAGAAAGGCAGAGCTCTCAGCAGAAATCAGTGGCCATCTTGCTTTACCAGGTGGTAGCTGACTTTGGTGAGAAAGCACTTCTTACGGTACCCTGATTTGGACTTCTCATGGCCTTGGAATTGTAAGCTTTTACCCCAAATACATCCCTTTTATAAAAGGCAGCCCATTTCTGGTACTTAGCATTGGCAGCCCTTTGGCAAACTAAAACACCTGGAGAAGAATCCATAAGCCCTTCATAAGAATGTATATTCTGCTCTTTTGGGTGTAATACTCTAGATATGTCTGTTAGGTCTAGTTCATTTATCATATTATTCAAGCTCCCTCTTTCCTTATTTATCCTCTGTCCAGATGTTCTTTCAATGCTGAGAATGGTGTATTGAATTCTCCAACTATTATTATAGAGACATTTAAAATCTATTGTGTGTGATATTGGTATCACTACTCCAGATCTTTTTTAGGGGTTACTATTTGTGTGGAATATCTTTTTTCACCCTTTCACTTTCAACCTGATTGTGTCCTTGCATTTGAAGTGAGTCTCTTGTAGACAGCATATAGATGGCTCATATTTTTTTAAACTTTATTTTGTACATTTAATAATTGAAAATATAAACAATAATTAAAAAATAAAAAGAAAACACAGTTGCATAAAAACATACATTTCTCAATTAAAGGTACTGGATAAATAAAATTTTTTAAAAATCATATATTACACGATATGTTTGGCTCATAGTAACTCAATCATATAGTATTTGTCCTTTTGTGTCTGGCTTGCTTCACTCAGCATCATGTCCTCCAGGTTCATCCATGTTGTCACATGCTTTATGACTTCATTTCTTCTTACAGCTGCATAATATTTCATTGTGTGAATATATCACAGTTTGTTTATTGATTCATTGGTTGATAGACACCTGGGTTGTTTCCAACTTTTGGCAATCATGAATAATGCCACTATGAACATCAGTGTGTAGATGTCTGTTCGTGTCACTGCTCTCAGTTCTTCTGGTTATATACCCAGCAGTGGTATTGTAGGGTCGCATGGCAAGTGTATATTCAACTTCTGTAGGAACTGCCAAACAGTCTTCCAAAGTGGCTGTACCATTTTGCATTCCCACCCACAGTGAATAAGTATCCCTATCTCTCCACATCCTCTCCAACACTTGTAGTTCTCTGTTTTTTTAATAGAGGCCATTCAGATAGGTAGGAAATGATATATCATTGTAATTTTCATTTGCATTTCCCTAAACATTAGTGATGTTGAGCATTTTTCATGTGTTTTTTTGCCATTTGTATTTCTTCTTTGGACAAATGTCTATTCACTCAAGTCTTTTGCCCATTTTTTAATTGGGCCATTTGTCTTTTTATTATTGAGTTGTAACATCTCTTTATATTTCCTAGATATTAAACCCTTATCAGACATGTGATTTCCAAATATTTTCTCCCATTGAGTCAGCTTCCTTTTCACCCTTTTGATAAATCCTGTGAGGTGCAAAAGTGTTGAATTTTGAGGAGGTCCCATTTATCTATTTTTTCTTTTGTTGCGTGTGTTTTGGGTGTAAGGTCCAAGAAACCACCACCTACTACAGGGTCTTGAAGATGTTTCCCTACATTTTCCTATAGTAGTTTTATGGTCCTGGCTTATATATTTAGGTCTTTGATCCATTTTGAGTTGATTCTTGTATAGGGAATGAGATAGGGGTTCTCTTTCATTCTTTTGGTTATAGATATCCAGTTCTCCCAGCACCATTTGTTGAAGAGACTGTTTTGTCCTGTTAACATGGGCTTTGGTAAGTTTGTCAAAAACCAGTTGACCATATAGGTGAGGGTTTATTTCTGGATTCTCAATTCTATTCCACTGATCAACGTGTCAGTACCATGTCAGTACCATGCTGTTTTGACCACTGTAGCTTTGTAATATGTTTCAAGGTCAGGCAGTGAAATTCCTCCCATGTCACTCTTCTTTTTTAGAATGCTTTAGGCCATTTGGGTGCACTTTTCCTTCCAAATGAATTTAGTAATTGCCTTTTCTAATTCTTTAAAGTAGGCTGTTGGAATTTTGATTGGTATTGCGTTGAATCTATAAATCAGTTTGGGTAAGATTGACATCTTCATGATATTTATTCTTCTAATCCATGAACATGGAATGTCTTTCCATTTGTTAAGGTCTTTTAAAATTACTTTTGGCATTGTTTTGTCATTTTCTTCATATAGGTCCTATACTTCTTTGGTTAAATTAATTCCTAGGTATTTGAATCTTTTTGTTGCTATTGTAAATGGAATTTTTCCCCTGATTTCCTACTCAGATTGTTCAGTACTAGTGTACAAAACATTACTGATTTTTATGTGTTGATCTTGTATCCTGCCACTTTGCTGAACTCATTTATTAGTTCAAGTAGCTTTGTCGTGGATACTTCAGAATCTTCTAAATACAGTATCATGTCATCTGCAAACAGTGAGAGTTTTACTTCCTCTTTTCCTATTTGGATGCCTTTACTTTTTTCTTGTCTAATTGCTCTAGCTAGTATAACAATGGTGACAGTGAGCATCCTTGTCTTGTTCCTGATCTTAGGGGGAAGTTTTCAACCTTTCCCCATTGAGTATGATGTTGGCTGTGGGTTTTTCTTTTCTTTCTTTTCTTTTCTTTTGTACATTTAATAATTGAAAATATAAACAATTAAAAACTAAAAAGTAAACACAGATGAATAAATACATACATTTCTCAATTAAATATACTAGATACATAATTTTTTAAAAATCAAACAATATGTTACACAATATATTTGGTTCTTAGTAACGCATTCATACAGTATTTGTTGTTTTGTGTCTGGCTGTGGGTTTTTCATATAGGCCTTTTATCATACTGAGGAATTTTCCTTCTATTCCTATCTTTTGAAGTGTTTTTATCATAAAAGGATGCTGGATTTTGTCAAATGCCTTTTCCGCATTGATTGAAATGATCATGTGGTTTTTTTCCTTCATATGTTTATGTGGTGTATTAGGTTGATTTTCTTATGTTGAACCAGCCTTGCATACCAGGAATAAATCCCACTTGTTCATGATGTGTAAGTCTTTTGATATGCTGTTGGATTCAATTTGCTAGTATTTTATTGAGAATTTTTGGATTTGATTTGCTAGTATTTAGGTGAGAATTTTTGCATCTATGTTCATTAGAGAGATTGGTCTGTAATTTTCTTTTCTTATAATATCTTTATCTGGTTTTGGTATTACGGTGATGTTGGTTTCATAAAATGTGTTGGGTCATTTTCTCTCCTCTTCAATTTTTTGGAAGAGTTTAAACAGGATTGGTGTTAATTCTTTTTGAAATACTTGGTAGAATTCACCTTTGAAGCCACCTGGTTCTGGACTTTTCTTTCCAGGTAGACTTTTGATGATGGATTCAATTTCTTTAAATGTGATTGGTTTGTTATGTTCTTGTATTTCTTGTAGCATCAGTGTATGTTGTTTGTGCTTTTGTAGGAATCTGTCCATTTCATCTAGGTTGTCTAGTTTGTTGGCATACAGTTTCTCATAATAACCTCATGATTCTTTTTATTTCTGTGGGGTCAGTCATAACTCACCCCGCCCCCCCGCCTTTCATTTCTGATTGTATTTATTTGCTTCTTTTCTCTTTTTTCCTTTGTTAGTCTAGTTATGGGTTTGTCAATTTTATTGATCTTCTCAAAGAACCAGCTTTGGTTTTGTTGATTTTCTCTATTGCTTTTTGGTTCTCAATTTCATTTGTTTCTGCTCTAATTTTTATTATTTCTTTCCTTCTGCTTGCTTTGGGATTAGTTTGTTGTTCTTTTTCTAGTTTCTCTAGTTTTTCAGTTGTATCTTTGAGTTTAGTTCTTTCTTCTTTTTTTAACATAGGCATTCAGGGTTATAAATTTCCTTCTCAAGACTTCCTTTGCTGTATCCCATAAGTTTTGATAAGTTGTATTCTCATTTTTATTTGTCACAATATATTTATTTATTTCACTTGCAATTTATTCTTTGACCCACTAATTACTTAGGAGTGTGTTGTTCAGACTCTATACATTTGCAAATTTACTTTTTTCCTACTTATTATTGATTTCCAGTTTCATTCCATTATGATCTAAGAAGATTCTTTGTATAATTTCAGTCTTTTACTATTTATTGAGAGCAGCATTGTGCCCTAACATGTGGTCTGTTCTGGAGAAAGATCCATGTGCCCTTGAGAAGAATGTATAACCCACTGAGTTTGGATGCAGCATTCCATATATGTCTTTTGGTTCTAACTCGTTTATCATATTGCTCAAGTTCTCTGTTTCTTTGTTGATCTGTCTGGTTGTTCTATATAATAATGTGATTATTTTAGAGATGTCTATTTCTCCTTTCAGTTTTCCCAGAGTTTGTCTCATGTGTTTTGGGGCATCCTGGTTAGTTGCATAGATATTTATGACTGTTATATCGTCCTGGTGGATTGTCCCTTTTATTAATATATGATGGCCTTCTGTATCTCTTATAACTTTTTTGCGTTTAAAGTCTGTTTTGTCTGATATTAGTATCAGATACTAATAAGAGCAGATACCCCTGCTCTTTTTTGGTTACTATTTGCATGGAGTATCTTTTTCCAACCTTTCACTTTCAATTGTTTTGTATTCCTATGTCTAAGGTGAGTTTCTTGTAAGCAGCATATGGATGGCTTATGTTTTTTTATCCATTCTATCAGCCTGTATCTTTTGATTGGGGAGTTTAATCTGTTCACATCCAATGATATTATTGTATATGCACTATTTACTTCTACCATTTTATTCTTTGGTTTTCATATGCCATATCATATTTTTGTCTTTTTACTCTTTTGGTTATCCTTTCTGCTATTCTTTCTTCTATACTTTCCTCCAGGCCTCTCTTTCCTGTCTATTTATTTCAGGTTCTAAGACTTCTTTTAGTATTTCCTGCAAAGGTGAATTCTTTTTTGGAAACTTTCTTAGTTTCTCTTTGTTTGTGAATATTTTATACTCACCTTCATATTTGAAAGACAATTTTACTGGATAGAGAATTCTTAGCTAGCAGTTTTTCTCTTTCAGTATCCTAATTGTATCATACCACTGTCTTCTCACCTCCATAGTTTCTGAAGAGAAATTTGTGCTAAGTTTTATTGGGCATCCCCTGTATGTGATGGTTTGCTTCTCCCTCACTGCTCTGAGAATTTTCTCTTTATCTTTGACATTTGGCATTATGAGTAGTATGTATCTTAGAATAGGGTACAGCGTGCTTCTTGGAC
>JAQZBX010072671.1:0-15033 GCA_029593785.1 Cabassous unicinctus | reverse complement strand
AGTCTATGATGCCAACATCACCCTAATAGCAAAGCCACATAAAGACATTTGAAGAAAAGAAAACTACAAACCAATCTCTCTAATGAGCTTAGATGCAATAATACTCAATAAAATACTTGCTAATCGAATCCAACAACACATCATTCAAATTATATACCATGATGAAGTGGGTGTTTCCCCTGGGATAAAGGATGGCTCAACATAAGAGAAACAATTAATGTAATACATCACATTAATTGAACAAAGGATGAAAAATAAGGTGGTCATCTCTAGCAATGCAGAAAAGGCATTCAAAATTATAGCATCCTTTATTGACAAAGTTTTAAAAGAAATTAATAGCTATCCTAGTCGATGTGAAATAGTATCTCATTCTGGGGTTGATTTTCATTTGTCATTAACCAATGACCATCTTTTCATGAGCTTATTCACTTGTATATCATCTTTGGAGAAATGCCTGTTGTTTAATATTATTTTACTAATGTTTTATTATTTTTGATATTATATTATTCTATTTCTCACATCCAATTCTCACCATTTTATGCTCTTCTTATTATGTTAATTCAGACATAGAATTTTATATGAAAAAAAAGTAGCTCTTATCTATTAATTCATGAATTCATGCAGGTTTGGCTCGAGATCCTGAACAATGGAAATGCTCTTTGAATCAGTATTTTTACTGAGAAAACCTTGGCAACAAACTTATTTCCTGTGTCCCCAAACTAGGTCCTGACTGCATCAAACTTTTCCAATTGTTTGCATCATAGTGCAAACTCAATAAACCTGTGACAAACAAAAAAACCTTTCAGAATAAACATGCCATGTCACAGAAGCTGGAAGAGAAGGGAGTTTCACTAAGTAGAGAAGAAAAATACTGATGTGGGTTTGAGAGTTTCAGGCATATTCTCCTAAAAACAGTTTTAGGAATGGTGCCTGACTACACAGGGTCAAAGATGACTGAAGAGAAGATTGTTAGAAATGAGATGAAGTGGACATCCCTGTCTTGCACCTCTTGATTACAAGCTCTAGATTATTTGAAGGATGCCTCCCTCCAAGTCCTTACAGTTTTGGTGTAGATCTGCTTACCTCAGGTCTAGGGCACCTGGAAATCTCCAAGTGACTCAATCTGCAATTTCCATCCCCATGACTGTCCTTAGTTTTAGGATGCCTCATGACCATGTCTATGAAAATAGGATCCAGGCAAAGGACCTTTTATTTGAACAGTATTGAGGTGGGGAGTTGTAGAGAAGGATTGTTTCCTGTCACACTGGAGGTGAGGTTGGCATATACTTAAAAGATCAATAAGGAAATATAAGTCTTGAACAATACTGTAAAAGAAGTAGGTGAAACATACATTTATAGAACATTCCACCAATAACATTTGAATACACATTCTTCCAAAGAGCACAGGGATCATTCTCCAAAATATGCTATGTTTTAGGCCACAGAAGCAGTCTCAAATATTTAGAAAGAGTTAAGTCAAATAACGATTCTTCACTAACAAGGAATGAATGAAGCTATTAATCAATAATAGAAGGAAAATTGTATAATTCACAAATATGTGGAAATTAATTTATTATTAAATAATGAGTGGGTTAAGAAATACCACAAGGGAAATAAAAAAATTTTATAGAGATGAATGAAAAGGAAAATACAACATACCAATATCTATAGGATGAAACAAAGGTAGTGCTGAGAGCAAAGTTTGTAGCTGTAAATGCCTACATTAAAAAACAACAGAGTTCAAATTAGTCATCAATAGTCTCATTTTGGGGAACTAGAAAAAGAAGTGCAAAGTCTTAAATTTTTAGAAGAAAGGAAATAATAGAGATATAGCTGAGATATAGTTCCATAGTAGAAAGCAATGGAGAGAATTAATGAAACCAAAAGTTGATTCTTTGAAAAGATCAATAAAACTGACAACCATTTAGTTCATCTGAAAAAGCAAAAAAATGGGAGAAAAATACACATCACTGAAATCCAAAATGAAAATGACACCTTAACTTACAGAAATTAAAAGTATTGTGAGCAATAATTATAACAATTTTACAACAATAATTTAAATAGTTCAGAGGAAATAAACAAAATCTTGTTACCACATAGCTTATCTAAACTACCTCAAGAAAAATTTTAAGTCCCCAAATCACCTATATCAAGTAGAGACTGAGAGCACTTAGAAAATAGTGTTTTCAGATAGGGCAGTTAGTTGGGTCAAGTAACACTGAATGGTAAAGTAAGATGAGGATTTTTTTAAAAAAATGAACATTGAACTTGGCTTAATACACGTTGTTGATGTCCTTGACAAGAACCCTTTTATAGGAAAGACTGGAAGAGGGCAGATTGGAGTGCACTAAGAAACGAGTGGGTATTGAGCAAGAATAACATGAGTATTAATAATCCTTACAAATGTTTGCCTTGTAAATGAAGAGACAAGTTAGAAAGTAGTTATTAAGTGATACATTGGATGCAGGAAGGAGATTTTTTTTCTTTTGAGTGCAAGATAATTCATGTAGTAAATTGATGGTGGAGTCAGCTAAGTAATGTACTAGTTAGGCTTGGTATAGACATTGGGTTTAGGAACAGATGAAGGGTAAATTTGTATGAACATAGATTTTATTTTATCACATTACAGACTTTCATTAAATGGATTAATTAATACCCATTTCGGGCCATATTTGCCGGTGCGGCCTGAGCCATCAACAACCAAAGGTGCATGGGAGCTCTCCGGGCACATTGACAGGCTCAGGAAAGCAGGCGCCGCACCCCTCGCTGCCTCGCCGCCAGAGCATGCCTTGCCGCTGTTCAGGCGGGCCACTCCACGTGCCCAGTGCCCTGCTGCCTGCAGGGATGTCTTACAGACCGAATTTGAACGCACACATGCCCACCGCCTCCCTCAAAGCATCCGGAAGTGTCCATTCTCCTCCCAGCATGGCAGCCTCCTCACAGTATCACGAGCTGCTGACTAAGGGCAGCCATCCCTTGGCTACGCCCAGGGAACTGGGAACAGCCAGGTGCCCCAAAGCAAATATGCTGAGCTGCTGATCACCATCGAAGAGTTGGGAAAAGACATCAGACCCATCTATGCAGGGAGCAAGAGTGCAAAGGAGAGGCTAAAATTAGGCATCATACCCTCTGGAGGACTGATTCAGGAGTGCTTAGCCAAAACAGAACGGAATGCCAGCTCCTATCTGCCTTGTTAGCTTTGAAGGCTTTCCATATTTTTACAGGAAGAAAAGTTATGGTTCCTCTCCATGTTCAGATGAAAGAATTGTTTTAAAAATGTTAACTTTGTTTTTATTTCTACCCATTTCCCTCTCATGGTTCACTAGGCTCTGAACCTACCGGCTTTAAGATTGAGAAAAGATTTTGCAGTTGATTAAGATTTGTGTTTTAAGTAGTTAGGAAGCATCGGTTTTATTTTTTTTTTCCTAAAGCATTGATTAAAAAATAATGCATGGAAAAGTTACCCATCTTACATGAAACTATAGTTTGCTTCCAAGATACTAATAGCTCACTTTAATCTTCTCTTTTGAATACATTTATGTTATCTAAATTGTTCTTTCTTCTTTTCTTAAGCTAATACAACTCGAAGGATTCTGTTTTTAGCAAGTACTGACAGCACACTTTACTTGCGATCTAGTCCCCATTTAGTCTACAGTGTAGATTCTGCTTAATGTAACATTTTTGCTTAAGCATTTGCATGACTATTAGTGATTGAATTCACATAAAAATGCACAAGTTATAAATACAGAAATGCAGTCTATCATACCTAACAAGGGCCCCCAAACATTTTCATACTGAGACAGTGTATAGATTTCAGCTTTGTGTTTCCTGTAAGTTGGTCAAAATGTCTGGGAAAAAAATGACCAAAACTGTATCTTTGTATGTATTTATTACTTAGTGTAATAAAAAAGCTTATTTTCATTAACAAAAAAAAATCCATTTCATTGACTTATCATGACATCAAGTCACTGACATTGATCACCTATAACTGAGGATGAGGCCGTAGGTGTGGGACAAACAAAGTTCTGGTGGGTTACCCAAGGCTTGGTCAATGACTTCCATAGGACCTATGGCACCCTCTTTCTTGGATACCAGAAGAAGTCATGTTGGAATGTTTTGTTTCCCTAACTAAAATACTTACTCTTTCTGATGCTGTGTTCTGACACATCAATACTCATCTCATTGCAAAAAAAAATGAATTTTTTTCTTGGGTTGGAAAAGACTGGAACAAGTAGTTTCCAGAGACTTGTTTTCTCCAGTCCTGATGAAGTCCCTAGTGACTATATTTGAAAAATTTGTCCAAACATGTATTTCACTTGTGTTTTTACTAGGGCACATTATGTCAGGTGCAGAATCCCGGGGCAGGTAGTACCCAGAGCTCTTTCATTGACGGAAGTGACTGGGTGGTGCTGGACTGAATGAAATGATGGAAAGGAGAGCTGAGAAGCAACACTCATCCACAGTGACATTGAATGATATTATTGCTTTCAGTGATGCCCTAGTCCTGATAAATGCCAGTCTTCTTTCCATTGGTGTCAGAGGCGGGGAAATTTTAGACACAATGTTTACCCTGAACAGGAGCAAACCTTTGCTAATGAAGTTGGACACAGTAGGTCTTTTTCTAGCTCTGCTTCCCCAGCTCATCACTGACAAAGGGCTTTTTCTTCAACTGGTCAGTCATGGCTGGCATATTTTTCCTGCTCTTTCTGCCCCTCTTCTAGCAACTTCCACATTGCTTGTGCTTGGTGAGCTATTCTGACTCCTAGGATTACATCAGTCCTGGTGTCTACAACAATGGGGACCTGGGGCTCGGTTGGTTTTTCCTCTCTGTACATTGAGAGAAGATTCAGAAGTACAATGAAGATTTCTGTGGTCCATTCAAGCAAAGATGTGACATTTTAAATGTAAGTTCCAGTGTGTGTGTGCATGTGCATGTTTCCATGTTTCAATCTCTCCAACAATGGTGAAAGTAGAATATACAACTGCGCAAAATTATCTCATGAGCAATGAATCATAAGTTCCTTTCTTTTCCTTTAGCAACCATAACTTGTAGCTTCCTTTCTTTTTCCTTTCTGGCAAATTGTCTTATCAAACTGAATAAAAACACATCTTTTATTTTTTCTTGCCTGGGAATAATGTCCATTAGTGATTATTTTCTGGTTAGCATTAGGTTGCATGCTGTAGGGTAAAATAACCCAGTGCAGTGAAACAAACTCTCTTCTAGTCCTGATTTGTGATATGGGAGGCAAAAGATTCTTTGGTCAAAAATATCTTCCTAGAGTTTAATGAAAAGAGAAAGTCTCATCAAAATCAAATCATCCAAAATAGGGATCAGTTAGAAGTTCCATTTATAAGTGTCCAGTTATTAAAATGCCCATCCTGGAGTGACCACTGTTCTCTATCTACCAATAAAACAGGACTGCATTTTAAAAAAAGATTTGTTTGAAAGCCTAATGCATTCATGCTTTTTGGAATGCTGGTTTGAGTAGTTAAATTTCAAAATATGAAAAAAAAAGTTAATTCAGGGAGGCTGGATGCTCTCTTGTTTAATTTTCCTTCACTAACTTTTCAATGAAAATTGAGAAAATAGTTTTTGTTCAACTTCTCCTAAGTTGAAATTTGCCAGGTCATATGACAGCTTTCAGAAGAACTGCCAAACTTTCTTCCACAGTGGCTGTATCATTTCACATTGTCATCAGCAATGAATGAGTGTTCCTATTTCTCCACATCATCTATATCACTTTTTATTTTCCATAGTATTAATAGAAGCCACTCTAACGGGTGTGATGTGATATCTCATTGTGGTATTGATTTGTATACTCCTGAAGGCTCACGATATGCTTCATGGTTTTCTTGTATATCTTTTTGGAGAGATGTATGGTCTAGTCTTTTGCCCATTTTTTAATTGATTTTTTTTGTCTTTTTGTTGGTGTTAAGTTGAACAATTTCTTTATATGTACTGGATATTAGTCTTTGATTAGATACGTGGTTTCCAAATGTTTTCTCCCATTACATACATTCTTTTTTTACTTTAATGATAAAATCATTCAAGGATCATGTCACCTGTAAATATGTAAAATTTTACTTCTTCCTTTCCAATCTGAATCCAATTTAATTCTCTTTCTTATATAAATGCTCTGCCTAGAACTTGCAGCACTTTGCTTCTGGTTTATTTGCTTCTTTGACCCAAGAATGTATGAGAGGGTTACATTAAATTTCCAAATCTGTTTATTGACCCATCTCCTTGTGTATATGTGTCTTTAAATAATTGTTATATACACTTTCAGATTAAAATGGGTGTGTGCATATAAACACAGACTCTGAGACATAAATAATCACATACATATAATAACATACACATACTTGAATGTGTATATATACATGTGTATATATATGTTATTATTTATACATATATATGTGTTTATTGTAAGTGCTTCATTTTCTCTACATTTCACCAAATATGGCCACTATTATTACTTTACATGTTGCAGGCTGAAGCTGTAAATACCACAGAAAAGCATGTTCTTAAATCTAATCCAATCCTGTGGGTGTGAACCCATTACAAGTCATGATTTCCATTGAGGTTATTCAGGTAATGTGTGACCCTCCTCAATCTGGATGGGCCTTAATCCTGTTACTCTATTCCTTTTAAGCAAATGAAATGCAGATAAAGTGAAAGGCACAAAGGCAAGAAGCTGAAATCAATAAAACCTAGCAGAAAAGGGAGAGAGCAACTGATGGCACCATGTGCCTTGACAAGTGACAGGCTAAGAATCAAGTCATCAGCAGCCAGTCCCAGAATGCCACAGTCCTGTGAAGAAAGTACCACCTTCATTTGGATATTTTCCCAGGCCCAAAATTGAAGTTATTATATTCACAGTGTTTAAGCCAATCAATTTCATGGTATTTGCTTTGAGCTTCCTAGGAAAGAAAATAAATATTCTTTGTACTATATGACTCTTATTGTGTTGGTTGTTAACTTGGCTACCCATGTTTTCATTTGGTTCATATTTGCATGGGATATAATTTCCATTCATTTATATTTAGCCCTTCTTTGTTTTTGTTTGAATCACTGGAAAGTATAACATTAGTTTCTGTAGTAGGCAGAAAAAATGACCCCTAAAATGTCCATGCTTTGATTCTGAGACCCTGTGAATATATTCTCTTACAGGGAAAAGCTACTTTAAATGTGTTTAAGTTAAGGATCTTGAGGTGGGATGATCATACTGGATAATCCAGGTGGGCTCAATATAATGCCAGCAAAATGAATATGGACAAATCAAAGCCAGGGAAGATGATGGAAGCAGGGGACAGAGTGAGATAGGGCCATGAGCCAAATAATGCAGGAAGCCTCTAGAAGCTGGCAAAGGTGAGTGAACATGTTCTCCCCTAGAGGCTCCAGAAGGATCAGAGCTATGCTCACCCATTGATTTTAGACCAGTGAGACTCATTTTGGAAGCCTGTCCTTCAGAATCATAAATTAATAAATATGCATTTTTCAAGCCACTAAATTTGTAGTAGTTTGTTATAGCATTAATAGAAATGAGGGTGCTTTTTAAAATCCATATGTGTATCTCACTGTGACTCAGAATTATAGCATCTCTCTGTCTTTATTTGTTAAAACTGTATGCACTACTGAAAATAAGATCTTACTATTAGCACAAAAGCAGGCTCTGCTCTACTACACAATGATCTGGAAGATTGTGCTTGTTGCACGTTGTCATAATTAAATTATGTATTGTAATTTAACATTGGACTAGACTTGCCTATGCAAGAGGTCCTAAAACAAATGTAAACTGAAGTGCTACAGAGTCTTGAGGGATATTTAATCTAAAGAGTAATTGATAAAAACCTACAAGCTTTACTGCTTCTTTTTTTTAAAGCTGTATTTAACTTATTTTTAAAGCAATTTTAAGTTAAAGAAGTGACATCGAAAATATGGGGGGTTCTTTTATACCCCACCCCCTCACCTCTCACATTTCCACTTTTAATAACATCTTACAGTAGTGTGATACATTTGTTACAATTGATGAACAAATATTGAAGCACTGCTACTAACATTGTCTATAGTTTACATTATGGTTGCACTTTGCACAACAGAATTTTGTAGGCTTTGACAAAATGTATAATGACCTTTATCTGTCATTGCAACATCATGCAGAATAATTCCAATGTTCCAAAAAAGCCCTGTGTTAGATCTAAGGCTCTATCCCCTTTCTCTCAGAACCTCTGGTGACCACTACATTTATATCAATATTACAAGTTCTCACATTACTAGAATAGTAAGTCTACTGTGGTCCATAGGTGCATTCCCCCTTTATGCTTGTTGATTCCTCAATATTTAGGATTTTGGGATGGTGATGTCCATGCTGCTTCTGATTAATTAGGATAGTAGATCCCATGGGGCAGATGAATAGTACTGTCTTGCTTGAAGTTGTAGATACTCTCTGTTTTGGGGGGATGGGCATTGTCTATCATCATCATTTTGTTAGTTTTCCTGGGTGACTCCAACAAACTGGAGAGTAGGTATTGGCTTCCACTCTGCTGAGATTCAGATCTCAACCAGCATATGAACAACCTGAAGATTTAAATCTCAGTGACATATATTTAACAGGTGTAGTGCTAATTATAAATTCAAATAAAAAGGGCAGGAGAATGATGTATTGGGAAATTATAAATGAGTTTAACTCTGTTACACAGGTGAAATAGGTCAACATATCACTGAAGGTAAGGCCCACCTATGAGGTGTCAATTTCCTGGAGTTGTGTATTCTGCCTATATTGTCCAGATGTCTCTAGAGCCCTCACTAGCTCCCTGATTGAAGCATTGTTAACTGTGGCACTCAGTGAGATCTGTCTGAGACACGCATAAGTGTAACCTCTGGAATGAACTCACGAACTCACTTAGAAATCTCTCAGCCATAAAAACATTTTTTTTTTCTATTTAATATTTCTCCCTTTTGGTCAAGACCATTTTTCCAAATGTATTTTAAAGTTGGCATGATAAAATAATCTCTCAGTGTGAGGAAGGTCCATCTCCAAGAGTAGTGTTCCACATCGACGTTTAGGCATTGACCTTATATGCTAAGTTTGGTTTAGAGAGAGGCCATATTTGAGTAAGAAGGAGGTTTTCAGGAGGTAACTCTTAGGCAATAGATACTACTAATTTGTATTTCAGTTTTAAAAGGAACAACAATTCTTACAACAATGTGTAAGAATTTATACTTTCAATACAATAAAATGGTAATTATGAAGTAAATTTAAAACATGCATTGCATAAATATATATTAGGAGCTATATCATTTTAAGATATATTTAACTTACACTATGAAGAGTAGAAAACCACACAGTGGAATATATTATATAAATTACATATGTTAGTAAAGGACATCAAATCAGAACATATATAATTTGACAAAAGAAAAATAATGATGAAAACCAACTAGAAAAAATAGGTTAAAAAAACTTGAATAACTAGCTATCAGTAGAATCATATCTTTTTGTAAAGCAGTTTTATTGAGATATGTTCATATATGATACAATTGAACCAAAAGTTGCAAACAATTGCTTTTAGTATAATCACAGTATTGTGCGTTCATCATCACAAATAATTTTAGAACAATTTCATTACTCCAAAAAGAGAAAACTCCACAACCCTTAGCAGTCACCTCATAATCCCTCTATCTTTCCCCAGCCCTACATAGCCAATAATATAATTCTATATTTATAAATTGATTTATATTTGCATTTTTTATAAATGGAATCATACAATACATATTACTTTGTGTCTGGTTTCTTTCACTTAGCACAATGTGTTTTTTTGCCCGATATTAAGATCTTGTTACATTAACATATATTTGTTCGGTTTCAAAGAAAAACAGTCTTATATATGCAATTTTACACATATTCATATTTCATACGAGGTTTCACTATTCTATACAGTCCCTTGTTACATTTTGTAGCTTCTTTTTAGTAATATACATGACCTTAGACTTTTCCTTTCAACCACTGTCATCCCATATAATAGCTCTGCAAGTTACAAACACTATGATATGCTTCCACCTTTTCTATTCATTCCCAAAGATTAACAAAAAACATTTTACTATTCTACACAGGTTAAACCTCAGCTTTCCATTCTCTAACTTCATTCTATTTTCTGGTGACTTATATTCTAGTTAATTCCATGATTTTACACAATATATTTAGTTCATAGTAGTGTAATCATACAATATTTTTCCTTTTCTGTCTGGCTTGCTTCACTCTACATAAAATCCGTCAAGTTCATGTTGTCATATGCTTTATGACTTCATTTCTTCTTACAGCTGCAAAATATTTTATAGTGTGTTTAACTGTGGATAGAAACCTGGGTTGCTTCCATCTTTTGGAAATCGTACATAACACTGCTGTGAAAATCACTATGCAGACGCCTGTTCATGCCACTGCTTTCATTCTTCTGGGTATATAACTAGTAGTGGTATTTTGAGTCATGTGACAAATCAATGTTAAACTTCTTTCATGACCCAAAAAGTCCTCCATAGTGTCTGTTCCAGTCCACATTCCCACCAACAGTGAATAAGTGTTCCTATCTCCCCACATCTTCTCCAACACATGTAGTTTTCTGACTTTTTAATTGTGGCCACTCTGATAGGTGTGAAATGTTGTCTCATTGTAGCAGTGACTTACATTTCCCTAATCGCTAGTGATTTTGCACAGTTTTCCATGTATTTTTTTCACCATTTGTATTTCTTCTTTCAACAAATGTCCATTTAAGTCCTTTGCCCATTTTTAAATCATTTTGTTTGTCTTTTTATTGTTCAGTTGTTGCTTCTCTTTATATACCATGGGTATTAAACCCTTGTTGGATATGTGATTACCAAATATTTTCTCTCACTGTGTCTGAGAACTACTTACCCTTTTGACAAAGTCCTTTGAGGTGCAAAAGTGGTTATTTCTGAAGAGGTGTCATTTATCTATTTCATTCTTTTGTTGCATGTGTTTTAGGTGAAAGATCCAAGAAACCAAAATCTACCATAAGATGTTGAAGATATTCCCTATATTTTCCACTAGTACGTATATGGTCCTGGCATTTATATTTAGGTCTTTTATTCATTTTCAGTTGATTCTTATATACAGAGCAAGATAAGGTTCCTCTTTCTTTTGGTTATTGATATCCAGGTCTCCCAGCACCATTTTAAATAAATATTTTACTGATTTATATTAATAAAGCATATAATTTGTCCAAAGCCAGTACCATTTTTTGAAGAGAATTTTATTCCGGTAATGTCAGCTGGTAAGTTAGTTAGTGATGTGGGAGGAATTTAAGTCCTCCCACATCACTCTTCTGTTTTAGAATGCTTATTTTTATAAGGTATACTTTCCCTTTCAAATAAAGTTTGTAATAGCCTTTACTATTTCTGTAAAGTAGGCTATTGGAATTTTGATTAGAGTTACATTGAATCTATAATCAGTTTAGGTAGTATTGACATCTTTATGATATTTAGTCTCCTAATCCGTGAACATAGAATGTTTTTCTATTTGGTTAGGTCTTCTTTGCTTGACTTTGCATTTTTTTGTGTAGTTTTCTGAGTATAGGTCATGTACATCTTTGGTTAAATTGATTCCTAGTTATTTGCAATTGTAAGTGGAATGTTTGTCCTGATTTCCTCCTCAGATTGTTCAATAGCACTGTACAAAACATTACTGATTTTTACATGTTGGTCTTGTATCCTGCCACTTTACTGTTCAGTCGATCAAGTAGCATTATCATAGACATTTCAGAAACATTAAATATAGGATTATGTCATTGGCAAAAAGTGAGAGTTTTACTTCCTCTTTTCCTATTTGGGCTTTTTATTTTTCTTGTATAATTTCTCTAGCTAGAACTTCTGGCAAAATATCGAATAACAGTGGTGACAGTGGGCATCCTTTCATGTTCTGGTTCTTAGTGGCAAAGATTTCAACCTTTCCCCACTTAGCACAATGTTAGCTGTGGATTTTTCATATATGCCCTTTATCATATTGAGGAATTTTTCTTCTATTCCTGTCTTTTAAGTTTGTTTATCAAAAAAAGAATGCTGGACTTTTTTGAATGTCTTTTCTCCATTGATTGAGATGATCATGTAATTTTTTCTTCAAATTTTAAATGTTACATATTGTATTAAATGGTTTCCTTATACTTAATCACCCTTACATACCATGAATACATCTCACTAGATTATGGTGTATAATAATTTTGATATGGTCTTGGATTGTATTTGAAATTTTTTGTAGAGAAATTTTGAATTTATGCTCATTATCAAAGGTGGTATGTAATTTTCTTTTCCATGTTATCTTTTTTGACTTTGGTATTAGGGTGATCCTGGCTTCCTGAAATGTGTTGTACTTATTTCTTTCCTCTTTAATACTTGGGAAGAGTTTAAAGAGGTTTGGTGTTAATTTTTCTTGAAATACTTGGTAAAATTCACCTGTGAAGCTATCTGGTCCTGGACATTTCTTTAGGAGTTTTTTGTGTTTTTTTTCAGTTAAATAGGATTTTATTGTGCTTTTAAAATTTTTTTTTACTTTTTAAAAGATTCTTAGATTACATAAATGTTATACAAAAAGTATAGGGATACCCATATGCCCCACTTCCCACACCTCCCACAGCCTTCCACATAAACATCCTATATTAGTGTGGCACATTAAACACAATTGATAAACAAATCCTGGGGCTTTGCCATTAAGCATAGACCATAGTTCACATTGTAGACCACATGCTCCCTGACATAGTTCTGCATATTATGTGATGATATAAAATGGCCTATAGCTGTCATTGCAATGTCACTCAGGACAATTCCCAAGTCCTGAAAAAGCCCCCATATTACAACTGCTTTTCCTTCTCCCTGCCCCCAGATCCTCCAGTGGCAATTGGCTCCACATCAATGTTGTAATTTCTTCCATTGCTTGAATCATAATATATACATAGTAGAATACCAGTAAGTCCACTTTAGTCCATTACTCCTCCCCTAATCCTGAGGAGTCTGGGATGGGGATGTCCACTCCACCTCTTATTGAGAGGGAGCTTATATCCCATGGGGAAAATGGATGGGACTATCCTGCCTGCAGCTGAAGACTCTCTCACTTTCTTGGTACAGCCACTGTCCATCATCATCTCAGCACCAGGTGTCCTGGGTGAGTCCAATGAGCTGTAGAGTAGGAGCTGTAGCTCCTCCAAGGTTCTGGGCTCAGCTGACACATGGACAGCCCAAAACTTGTGTCTCTGGATGTACACCTACAAACTCCAGCACCAAGTATAAGTTTGAATAGACGAGCCATGTGCAGGGAAGACATAGTTGAGTCCAACTCTGTCACTCTCAGGAGCACAAATTCCAAGGAATGGCCCACTGGCAAGGCACCACAGATTTCCCCCCAGAGTTTAGGATACAAATAGAACAAAGAACAGTTTTTGTCCTTACAATTTTCAGACCAGTCAGAAAATTGCACTCATCAGTACACTTTTCCAAAGAACTGTTTCAGTCTTGGCTTTCCTGTGTTCCTGTGCTTAAAAATCTCCCAACTCCTCCCTTTTCCCTTGAAACAGCTGACAGAGAGGAAGGCGTCTGTTCCTCTCTTAGTCAGCTGCAGTCAACCAGGGGTTTTATGTCAGCTTAATATCTTGTGGGTGGGTGAGGGGAACAGTTCCTGGCTTCTGTGGGGGCTTGGTAACTCATGTTTGTTGTCTCAGCTTCTTTGTCTCTCTGTCCCTCACCTGCCTGGGAGTTGTGTAGCACTGTACTGGTCTAATGACCCCCAAAGCAGATGCTTCAGACAGATTTTGGCTCTTTATCCATTGTTTTTGTGAAGGCATTAAACTTTGTCTGTTACTGTGAAACCTACTTCCCACAATTCTGATTCTTCCTCTTGTTTGTTTTCTACAAACATTTGAAGACAGAATTAATTATCACCTTTTGATTCATATTTATATTAGATAACTTTATTTAAAAGTGACTACATTTGAAGTCCCCTTCCAGATATCTAGGAGCATTTGGACAGACATTCCTATTTGTGCAGGAATAACTGGGAATCTGAGACAAAAATCTTCATTATCAGAAGTGTTTTTTGGGCAGGAATCCAAACTCTTGTATCACACATCCATTAATCTTGAGGACTGAAGAGAATTTTGAGGCAAGTAAGATGCATAATATCTTACTATGCAAAAAGCCACTACAAAAATTACAAAAAATTAGGCAGTGCCTAATAAAAGAAAACAGACCAGTAGGTCAGTCCTCAATATTAATGCATATAACTATGAACCTTATTCTTCAAAACTTGAATCTTAGTGATTACAATAGTTTCTGAAGGGAGGGGCAAGAAAGAAAAAATGGAAAATAGGGCATGTTTAGTGCATTGGAATTATTTGGCATGATTTTGAAATGATGGATATAGGCCCATATACATTTTGTCAAAACCTATAAAAGTTTTCAGTGCAAAATGTAAACTGTAATGTAAACCATTGACTATGGTTAGTAGCAATGCTTCAATAGTTGATCACCAAATGTAACAAATGTTACAAAGTCATGTAAGATGTTATTAATAGGGAGAAATTGAGGGGGGAGTGGGTGGGACATACTGGAATCCTGTATTTTTTTTATGTTACTTTTCTGTAACTTAAAGTTTCTTTGAAAATAAAGTGAATAAAATAAGACAATGAAGGGACAAACAGAAGAAATTACCACTGTAAACAAAACATAGCATATCTTACAGCAATGGAAGACACAAAGGAATGTTTTTCTTTTGTATTTTATTGTTTATATTTTTTAAAATTACTTTATTTATTTTTTGGGTTTTGTTTGAAGTGTCACAACTGTGGTAGGTTAGATCAATTGTTCAGTATGTCATTAGTGGGGGAGGTGTGGGAATGTTGTACCTGGGGCATGCATCTATGGAATGTGAATGTGTTCCAGTAGTCATAAGGTGTTTTCTTGGTGGGTGGAGACTCAAAAAATAACTGAAAGAATATTGTATTCTCATCCTGGGGAGTCCTAATACATCCTTT